>LKTO01000139.1:0-100813 GCA_001399465.1 Hymenoscyphus scutula | reverse complement strand
TACTCTAAAGTAAAGACTATAGTAAGTAGTTCCTTCTCGAATATAGTATAGTTCTACTATACTAGGTCTAGCGTTCTAGAGTAGTAGGCTACAGGTATTAATTTTCTATTTTCGTCTAGTTATAGATATATAGTATCTATTACTATATCTAATAAGTCTATTTCTATAGTACTTAGTTTCTCTAGATTATAGCTATATAGGATTAGTTTCTTAGTAAAGTATTTCTTTATTATCTAAAAGGCTATCTCTATAATCTTATTCTATATAAAAGGCACTCCTTTATATATAAGGTTTATTATTAGTTTTAATATTCTAGTATAGTCTACTATAAACTAATAGTAGAAGTTAGCGAATCTCTAGAAACGTTAAATGTCTTTAACGTTTTTTAGTAATTCCTAGTTAATAACGTCTCTTATCTTATCTAGGTTAATTTCTATTTATTCTAGAGATATTATCTAGTCTAGAAACTTTATATAAGTTACTTTAAACTTATATTTTAATAACTTAAGATAAGAGTTTACTATAGTAAGTCTTTTTATAACCTTATATATATAGCTCTAATATTCCTCTACTTTATCTAAGTAGATTAGAATGTTATCTAGGTAATAGATAATAGTTATCTCTAGAAGACCTTCTAGAATATTATTATTCTATCTCTAGTAGGTTACTAGCGTAGTAGCTAAACTAAATAGTAATACTATATACTTATAGAGTTCTAAGAGTAATCTAAAAGTAGTTTTCTACTTATTATCTACCTTAATTCTAATTAAGGTATAAGTGTTCTATTAGTCGAGTTTTATAAATATCTTAGTAGAGCTAATTCTATCTAGTAGATATTATCCTTCTAGTAGTAGGTAAGTGTTCTTAATCGTTATATTATTTATATCTTAGTAGTCGACGTAAACTTAACCTATTAGGTTATTCTTCTTACTAATAACTAATATATGTAATAGAATAGGTGATTTAGATCTCTAAATATAGCCTTTCTTTAAACCTTCGACGATATAGCTTTTAAAGTATTATAGCTTAATCTAACTATATAGCTATATTTTCTATTTTTTAAGGTTATAACTCTCTTTTAATTTAATCTTATAATCCTATAGACGATGTTCTAGTAGAGCTTATAAGTTCTCTAGGTTCTTAAACAATTCTACGAATTCTCTATACTATATAGATATTATGTTATTAGCTTTCTTACTAACCTATAGAGAACCCTTAGTAAGGTGTTCTAGCGCCTTAGAAGAGGTAGCGCTAACCTTATTCTAGCTATATAGTTATAGCTATAATCTTTTATAGTTATATTAGCTAAAAGTTATTATTTAGGCTTTCTAGTTAATATCTAGATTATGTTCTCTAATCTATAGTATACTAAGTATTATATTCTAGCTTCTAATTACTATAATATTAAATTATATATCTAAGTAGTATCCTTCGATAGTAATTTATATTAGGATTATTTACTAATTAATAACTCTGTTTTAATATACTACGTCTATTCTATCGACTATACCTAGATAGTATAGTCCTATCTTCTTAATAGAGACGTTTAGCCTCTTAAGTACTAATAGAGAAAGGAAGTTATCTATTACTTCTAAGTTAATTCTAACCTAGAGTTTCTATCCTCTGATTTTTATAGTTATTATTAACTAGTAGTCTTCTAATATAGTATAGATTTCTAGTCTATTAACATAGACTATAAAACTACGCTCTCTCTTACTAATTTCTGCCGCTTAGAGGTTATTCCTCTAAGAGTAGAGTTTTACTTACTAGGAGTTACTTTTAGATACTCTATAGACTATTTACTATTCTATAGCTTAGCTATAGTTAGGTTTATTACTAGTAAACTACTTCTCTAATTCCTAGTCTAATGTAGGTTTTAGATAGTAACGCTACTATATAATTATATCTTCTAATATAACTTCTAGAGCCTAGTATTCTTCTACTTATAGTTAGGTGAATAGTTAATCTCCTTCTCTCTATAACTTAAGAGTAGACTTAAAGATATCCTTAATAGCCTATACGTTTAGTTTTCCTTCTATTATATCTAGGTTACTTTTAAGATTTCTAAAGATAATACTTATTAGAAGGTTATTCTAAACTTAAAATCGTTCTAGCGCTTCTAGAGCCTGTTCTCTAGTTATATAAGGGGCCTAAAAGTCTAATTTGTTTCTATTAAGGTCTATCTATTAGTTACTATATTTAAAGTATTCTATAAATACCTATGTTTCTTCTACTTAAGGGTTATTATTCTAGTTATTCCCTTAACTAGACACGTCTAAGGATTCTAATAATAAGTCTAATAATAAATCTACTATCTCTATATTATATTATAGAGGTAGATTAGATTCTAATTTAGAACGTTTCTTATAGTATTATTTAAGGATAGAGTTCTCCTTATTCTCTACTTATATTCTATACCTATAAGCTTCTAGCTCTTTATTAAATAGATTAAGTCTCTTAAGTAATACTATTTCCTTTCTAGTTATAGTATATATCTAATACTTTTCTAAAGAATCAGCCTTCTTATAATAGTTACTTACTCTATAGCTAGACAGGCTATATAAAAAGTAGAGGTTCTACTTACGTCGTTAGTTTCGTTCTTTCTAGGAGAGCTTCTACTTTCTAGAAGTCTTCTTCTAGATAGCGTTTACTTATTAGTCGTTCTAGTAGTCTAGTCGGTTCTATTTATTATACTTCTTAAATTCTAGGTAGTGATTTATTTTCTTAAATTCCTATAGCCGGTTATCTAAGTAAATTACTCCTTTAATTATAGTAGTAATATCTTTATAATTAAGGTTTTATTATACTATTTCTTTATATAGCTTAACGTTAAGTCCTCTATAGAAGAGTTCTATAAGAGCGAGAGAATCCTACTCTATTCTATTTCTATAGCGTTAGAATTCGTTTATATAATTAATTACTAACTCTATCTAGTATAGGTTAAGTAACTTCTATATTACTGTTTTAATAGTATTAATATTACTAAACATTTAGTATATAGTAACTTTAAATCTATTCTAAGATCTAAATATTAATTATATGTTAGCTATACTTCTTACTAAGGCTTTATATACGAAAAAGTCCTCTAGATATAGTTATATCTACTCGAGAGTAGTCTCTCGAAGGTAGGAGATAGCGAAGATAGGCGACGCTATACTATTACTATTAAACTTGTCTTTATTAAAGTTAAAGTAGATTTCTATTTATATTAGAAACAACTCTAATTCTTGTTATTTACTATAGTAGGTGTTAGGCAGCTTAACTTATATAGTTTCTAGGGCTTTAACTCTATATAGCTCTAGTACGTCTAGTATACTCTTATTATCATCGTCGTCTAGGGTAGTTGTTTCCTAGAACGCGGCAGGCGTGCCCTAGATTAGTATATTAATAGTACTAGTACTAGAGCTAGAGATAGAAGCGGCCTTTAGAGATATTACGATTTAAACTTCTAAGCTTAGGTACTTAAAGTGTAACAATTCTCAAACTAACTAACTAAGGTAACTAAGTATCGCTAGGGTTTATTCTTGTAAAGAGGTTTAATCGCGGACTAGATGTTTACTCGAAGGTAAACTCGTTACTTAACTATAAAGCTGTTAAGGTAGTAATAATAATATAATATTAAGTTAAGTATAAAGCTTCTATCTAATAGTAGACGTACTAGTCTTATATAGAACCTTTATTCTCTATTAGAGTCTCTTACTTAAGAGGACTACCTATATTAGAGTCTCTCGCTTAAAGGAAGTCCTAAATATTAAGGACTCTAATAGCCTCTAAGGACTCTATTATATAAGAACTCTATTATATAATCTATACTAATATAATAAGATTCCGTACTAATAGCTTAATACTATACTAGTACTTTACTAAGAGTTTAAATATAAATAGTATTCTAATCTATTAGAACGCCGCCTAGTCTTTACTTATTACGTATTAGTATATAGTTCGTAATATAGATCTCTATTAGATAGTTCTTTTAATATTACTAGCTTTATATATTCTCTAGCTTTCTTATAGCCTAGTTTATAACTAAGAGCGTCTACTTATACGTTTATTATTTCTATAATATATTAGATAATAATATTATAATTATAATAATATATATATAAGGCCTATAATATAGATTATAGAATTATAGAAACTATTAAATATAAGAATTCTAAGCTAAGAAGAGAAGAGAAGAAGAATAAAAGTCTAGAAGCTAGAGGCTCTTAAATATATAAGATACATCTAGTATATACTCTTAGCTAAGAGCTAAGTAAGAGATAACTAAGTAAGAGATAGCTAAGTAAGAGATAGCTAAGTAAGAGATAGCTAAGTAAGAGATAGCTAAGTAAGAGATAGCTAAGTAAGAGATAGCTAAGTAAGAGATAGCTAAGTAAGAGATAGCTAAGTAAGAGATAGCTAAGTAAGAGATAGCTAAGTAAGAGATAGCTAAGTAAGAGATAGCTAAGTAAGATATAGCTAAGTAAGGTAGAGTAGTAGTTAGAACTGTTATAATAATATAATAGAGTTTCTAACTACCTAGTAAGACGCTTACTTATAAGTTCCTTAGTTGTAGTAAAGGTTTAAAGATTAGTATAATTAGTAAGAACTATTACCTAGTACTTTATTTCTTAGAGATAGATTTTCTAATATTCTAAAGTAAAGACTATAGTAAGTAGTTTCTTCTTAAATATAGTATAGTTCTACTATACTAGGTCTAATATTCTTAAGTAGTAGGCTATAGATATTAATTTTCTATTTTTATCTAGTTATAGATATATAGTATCTATTACTATATCTAATAAGTCTATTTCTATAGTACTCGGTTTCTTAGAATTATAGCTATATAGAATTAGTTTCTCTATAAAGTATTTCTTTATTATCTAAAAGACTATTTCTATAATCTTATTCTATATAAAAGATACTTCTTTATAGATAAGGTTTATTATTAGTTTAGATATTCTAGTATAGTCTACTATAAACTAATAGTAGAAGTTAGTAAATCTCTAGAAATGTTAAATATCTTTAATATTTTCTAGTAATTTCTAGTTAATAATAGCTCTTATTTTCTTAGAGTCTATTTCTATTCTTTCTAGAGAGATTAATTAGTCTAGAAACTTTATATAAGTTATTCTAAACTTATATTTTAATAATTTAAGTTAAGAGTTTACTATAGTAAGTCTTTTTATAACTTTATATATATAACTCTTATATTTCTCTACTTTATCTAAGTAGAGTAGAATATTATCTAGATAGTAGATAACTATTACCTCTAGAAGACCTTCTAGAATATTATTATTCTACCTCTAGTAGATTACTAGTATAGTAGCTAACCTAAATAGTATTACTATATACTTATAGAGTCTTAAGAGTAATCTAAAAGTAGTTTTCTACTTATTATCTACCTTAATTCTAATTAAGATATAAGTGTTCTATTAGTTAAGTTTTATAAATATCTTAGTAGAGCTAATTCTATCTAGTAGATATTATCCTTCTAGTAGTAGATAAGTATTCTTAATTATTATATTATTTATATCTTAGTAGTTAATATAGACTTAACTTATTAGATTATTCTTTTTATTAATAACTAGTATATTTAATAGAGTAGATAATTTAGATCTCTAAATATAACCTTTCTTTAAACCTTTAATAATATAGCTTTTAAAGTATTATAGCTTATTCTAACTATAAGACTATATTTTCTATTTCTTATAATTATAACTCTCTTTTAATTTAATCTTATAATTCTATAGATAATATTCTAGTAGAGCTTATAAGTTCTCTAGGTTCTTAAATAATTCTACGAATTCTCTATACTATATAGATATTTTATTATTAGCTTTCTTACTAACCTATAGAGAACTCTTAGTAAGATGTTCTAGCGCCTTAGAAGAGATAGCGCTTATCTTATTCTAGCTATATAGTTATAGTTATAATCCTTTATAGTTATATTAGCTAAAGGTTATTATTTAAGCCTTCTAGTCGATATTAGAATTATATTCTCTAATCTATAGTATACTAACTATTATATTCTAGCTTCTAATTCTAATAATATTAAATTATATATCTAAGTAGTATTCTTCGATATTAAGTTTTATTAGAATTATTTACTAATTAATAACTCTATTTTAATATACTATATCTATTCTATTAGCTATATCTAGATAGTATAGTTCTATTTTTTTAATAGAGACATTTAGCTTCTTAAGTACTAATAGAGAGAGAAAGTTATCTATCGCTTCTAAGTTAATTATAACCTAGAGTTTCTATTCTCTAATTTTTATAGTTACTATTAACTATCTCTCTTCTAATATAGTATAGATTTCGTTCTTAATAAAATAAACTATAAAACTATACTCTCTCTAGCTAATTTTCGCTACTTAAGGATTACTTTTCTAAGAGTAGAGTATTACTTATTATAAATTACTTTTAAATATACTATAAATTATTTACTATTCTATAGCTCTACTATAGTTAGGTTTATCGCTAGTAAACTATTTCTTAGATTTCTAGACTAATATAGATCTTAGATAGTATTATTACTATATAATTATATCTTCTAATATAACTTCTAGAGCCTAGTATTTCTCTACTTATAGTTAGAAGAAAGGTTAATTCCTTTCTCTCTATAATTTAAGAGTAGACTTAAAGATATCTTTAATAGATTATATATTTAGTTTTCCTTCTATAGTATCTAGATTACTTTTAAGATTTCTAAAGATAATACTAGTTAGAAGGTTACTTTAAACTTAAAATCGTTCTAGTACTTCTAGGTCTTATTCTCTAGTTATATAAGAGGTCTAAAAGTCTAACTTATTTCTATTAAGGTCTATCTATTAGTTTCCGCGTTTAAAACATTCTATAAAAGTCTATATTTCTTCTAGATAAGAGTTATTATTCTAGTTATTTCCTTTACTAGATAAGTCTAATAACTCTAATAATAATTCTAATTATAACTCTACTATCTCTATATCTTATTATAGAGGTAGATTATATTTAGACTTAGATTATTCCTTATAGTATTACTTAAGAATAGAATTCTTCTTATCTTCTACTTATGTTCTATATCTATAAGCCTTCTACTCTTTATTAAATAGGTTAAATCTCTTAAGTAATACTATTTTCTTTCTAGTTATAGTATTAGCTTAATACCTTTCTAAAGAATTAGTCTTCTTATAATAGTTACTTACTCTATAGCTAGACAGGCTATATAAGAAGTAGAGGTTCTACTTACGTCGTTAGTTTTATTCTTTCTAGGAGAGCTCTAGCTTTCTACTATATTATTACTTTAGCTAGAAAGGTTTACTAGTAGTAGCGTTAAGTTATATAGAATCTCTATAGTCTCTTTATTAGCTACTCTTCGAGGCTTAATATTTATAGCTACTCTTCTTTTCTAGACTTCGTTTATAAATACGATTATTAATCTTAATAGCTTTATTTATTAATAGATTTAACGTATTAGAGAAATCGTCTCTAGCTAGCTTATCCTTTATACTATCCTTAAGTTCTTAGTAGAACTACTCTCTTAAAGCTTTATTATTCTAGTCTATATATATAGAGTATTATTAAAACTACGATATATACTTAGCTATAGATTCTTTTTACTTTAAGGTATATAGCGTCTAAACTACCTTCTTCTTTATATCTATATCCTTAAATACTTAATTTATCTCTATCTTAAATCTCTTAATATTTCTAAATAAATCTTACGTTTATTCTATTATAGATATAGAGACCTTACTATCTATTATCTTATTAGCTTAGAAATCTTCTAGATGAGGTTCTATCTAGTTATAGACTACTTCTTCTAGTTAGATAGTAATTGTAACGGTTCTAACTACTACTACACCTTAGACTAGCCTCTAGCTAGAAACTAGTAGATACCGTGCTTTCTAAGCCCGGCTCGGTTAGCTATAGCTTAGTATAACCTCCTATATATAAGAGCTTCTAGCTCCTAAGCTTCTATTCTTTCTTCTCTTCTCTCTTTAGCTTAGAATCCTTATATAGACAGTTCTATAGTATCTAACTTATATCTAGCGTAGTTGTATATTCGTACACGGTCTATAAGCTATATATATCGTTATAGTAATCTAAATAACTTAGTCTATCTTATAGGTAAACTAACTAGTATAGAAGGCGAGGTATATAGATACCTTTATAAGAAACTCTATAAGTTTCTTAGGCGATCTATCGAATAGTTTCGAAAGAGGAAGTTTAACTTCCTCTCGAGTAGTAATAGTTATCGTAATAGTTAATATAGATGTAGATAGAGTTACTACTAGTAGGCGTAGGTTTAATAAAGTAGCTAATATTATATCGATTAACTTCTAAGCTTATATACTTAAAGTATAACGATTCTTAAACTAACTAACTAAGGTAACTAAGTATTACTAGAGTTTATTACTTATAAAGAGAATTAATCGCGAACTAGATGTTTACTTAAGAGTAAACCTATTACTTAACTATAAAGCTATTAAGGTAGTAATAATAATATAATATTAAGTTAAGTATAAAGCTTCTATCTAATAGTAGATATACTAGTCTTATATAGAACCTTTATCCTTATATACTAATAGTTAGATCTTCTATATCCTTAGATCCTAAGCTCTAATATAAGCTTCTATAAGCTCTAATAGTTATATAACTCGATAAGCGAGTTATATGTTTTACTAGTATATAGAAATCCTTATATCGCTTAGCTAACCTAACCGATCTCTCGATACTATAAGAGTATATAATAGTACTTAATCTATTAGAACGCTGTCTAGTCTTTACTAGTTACGTATATATATAATTTATAATACTTTATAGTTAAGTAATAAGTTTACCTTCGAGTAAATAACTAGTTCGCGATTAATTCTCTTTATAAGTAATAAACTCTAGCGATACTTAGTTACCTTAGTTAGTTAGTTTAAGAATTGTTATATCTATTAGAACGCTATCTAGTCTTTACTTATTATATATTTATATATAATTCGTAATATATATTATACTTATTATACTTAAACTAAGTATCCTTTCTATTACTTTCCCTTTTATGATTTCCTACTATTTATTCTAATATAGCTCTCTTTTATAGCTAGTCTTAATATCTAAACTCTTTATAAGTAATATACTTCTTCTAAGAAGTTATTTTTACTAGCTTATATTCTTTAAAGAGTACTTAAGAGCTGTTCGGATCTATATGAGATATCCTTCTCTTTCTTAATATTTTAGAAGAAGTTTCTGAATATAAAAGAGACTAAAATAATCTACTCTTAAAACTTCTTTTAGCTTTAGAAAGAGATATTAGAAGTTTCCCTTAGATTAGAGTAAAAAGCTAGTAAATAGCAATTCACTAGAGTAGAGATAAAAAGCCAATGTTCAAGAGCCTGCGTTCTGCCTCTCCGAACAGGGCGACAATTCAAGTAAATAGGCAAAATAAGAGGGGTTTGTTTAGTAAGTCGCGCTTGAGAGTTTTAGTGTTCCTGGGCTATGCCTCAGGCCGCCATCGGGGACCCACAACGTCCACTGCCGCACCTGATGGGATATCAATTTATATAAGGTACTAATGTATACAGCTTGATGTGGTTAGAGATGATAAAAACTTCTAACCTATTTAGAGAGTATAAGTCACACACTTCTGAAAAGTAACCCCCTCTACTAAAAGTCCAACGGACAGATGAACGAATTTAAGTTTTTACTAGGCGTATATTTTTGTCCCTTGATTGATTTACAGAACCTGCTTCAATATTCACTATTTAATTCTCGCGGATCTATATAAAAGTAAACACACTAGCAAGCAGATTTTCTAAGAATCAATTCATTACTCACTTGCATCGATATTATCGGCCTATCTAGCCCCTCGGGACTATTAATGTGATTCTATTTCATGTCGTATACACCCCAGAGCAAACCCCTCACCCAGCTCCATTAACCAGTGCTATACACACAGCTTTATCCGTCTAAGACGGACAGCGCCGAAACGTAAAATATATTTGCGAGAAAAGCTCACCATGCCTGCTCCCAAATGCCTGTCCACCCGGTCTGCTTTGCCGGTCGAAGAACACATATGAACACCAAATCAGAGTCCCAAGATACCCCTCCATTACTGCCAACCAACCCAAATGCCCCACCCCTTCAGTATCGCCCGAAAGGGAAAACGATTGTTTTGATCAGCAGACAAACGTGCATAAGCGAACATGCAACCCCATTTTTGTTCACCCACACCTTGACTCTACTCGAGTACCCCAGTAGCATGCGCCGTGAACATGCAGAAATAGCAAAAAGCAAGAGTGCGGCGTATAAATAAGAAAAGAAAGCTTAGCACCAAGCAAAATGCAAGAGTACGCGCCGTAAGATGCATTTCGTCGGATGGTTGTCGTATGATTTGGCAGAGTCGATCTTTGAAAAGGGAAGGGAGAGGGGAAAAAATAAAAATCGAAATCGCATATTGTACAGGGTATCTCAACAAATTCGTATAGTAATTGCGGAAGAATCAATCACTTTTCGTCATTCGGGGGTTCGATTTCCTAATCAAGCTCATTTTGACCGTCCTCGGAATCTGCTACCCTCGCTCTCTTGTGCTGCCCATTTGGTTGTGGGGGTTTCTGCGAGTCGGTGTGGAGACGCTTCTTAGAAGAGCCATTGACAACACCCGAAGGAGTACTATTAATATTCTGGCCAGTATTGATCTTGCCTGCCAATATTGCGTATTGACTAGCCATCAACTGATTGTACACCTCCATGTCGTCTTTCAGGTCTGTTCGATTCTTCTCAATTACTGAGGAGTTTGCCTGTAATGCAACCTCCAACTCACCAAGGCGTAGCTGGATCTCCCCGATGGACTCCGCTTGCTTCGGCGTGTTACTTCCTAGGACGGCCGACTCGAGAACTTGAGTCCGGCTTTGTAAACGAGTTACCGATTCATAAAGCTGGTCGACCTTTGGAAACATATCTTGCGCAAATGCATCACACATTCCCTTGTATATATCGACGGTGGTGATATTGTTGTACCGACTGTCGAGGTTCATGACGGCGCGTGCATTCGCTTGACTCTGGTTGGTTAGATACGAAATGGACTCATTGATTGAGTCGAGCTTTTGGCCATGTTCAGTCCGCACGGAGTTGAGTAGAGTATCGACTTCATCAACTCGTCCTTCCAGGGCATGCAGGTTTGCGCCGAGTGTTTGTGCAGTCAAATTATCTTTCAGTTGGTCAATATCAGCCTTGGTCTCCTTGCACATTTTCATCAGACTATTAACTTGTCCCCCGAAAACCTTCTCCGAGGCCTCGAATGAATCATCCATCGTAAGTCTCAGATCCTCAAGAGCAGTCTCGAAATTATTAATGGCGGGTTCTGGTGGGGATTGCGCTGCGGTCGACCTCTGCACTTCTTTCGATTGAGCCTCGAGACGCTCGATATCCTTCTTGACAAGTCCTAGCTCAGCGGCCAAGTTCTTGATATTAAGAGATTCCGTATTCGGGCTAGACCGGTCGGGTGATTTTTCAAGGGCAAAGATCCGCTCTTTCAACTTTTCAAGTGCCTTGGATTGACAGGATTCAACATGAGTTTGAACCTCCTTCAGCTCCTCCTTCGTTGCCACAGTGTTCATCAGATTCTCAAACTTATTGGAATCCAATATTTGGCTCTCGAGGAGTTCGCCAATGTTATCCGTAAAAGCTTGCATCTTCATTGATTTTTCTTCATTTTCTGACTCCAGCGTCTTCACGGCACTTGAAAGAGCTATGTTGCCGGTTTCTAAAGCCTTCACTCGTTTAGACAACTCCGAAGCATCATCAAGTGTTTGTTGCATGCTGGGTTGAGGAGTGGCAGACTTGCGCTTGGTAATCTGGTTGCGGACCTCCTTTTTAAAATCATTGAAAGCCTCCTGAGACTTGGTCTTCTCTCGAGCGGCTTCTTCTTCAACCTTGTTTTGCTGGCTTTCGAGCTTCGATAAAGTCGACCCTATTTCTTCAACCTTTTTCTCAAACTTTGGATAACTCGAAAGGGTGTGCTCTGATTGCTGGAGGGTGGATTCGGTGCCATCGACACGTTTTCCAAGCTCCGAAAACCGTTTGCGAACCCCCTCGAGTTCGGAAGCAGTGCTAACGACTCGTTGTCCAAGTGCCGAACACTGTTTGCGAATTATCTCGAGTTCGGACTTTTGCTCCTCAATGACTGATTCGGAATTTGTCATCTGAGAATGGGAAGTGTCCACTAGATTGGTGGTGAGATTTTTGACATTTTCCAGTGACTTCTTCTGTTCCTCTAACTCCGCTTCCAAAGCTATGCACTTCTTACTGAGCCTATCGAAAAGCTCCTTGGACTTTGTGTCTTCTCTTTGCAATAACATCTTAGTGCAACCATTTAAGATATCTGGAACAATCTTGGATGCAATTTGGTCACAGTTCTTTCTTAGAGATACTTGACGCTCCTCGAGTTTTGCGCAGATAGATTTGTGCTTCTTGTTGAACTCATCATTGATTCTCTTTTGGCGAGCCTCAATAATTGGGTACTTTCCAACGTATGGGCCTGATTCCTGCTTCAACTGCACATTTTTCACATCTGTCTGTGATTCTTCAAGGGTCTTCTTCTCTGACATCAAAAGCATCGTGTTGATATTGTCATTGGAAAGCAGAGCAAAGACACCACTCAAAGTCCTAGCAATTGCAGATCCGGCTTCCGCTTGGTCTTCTGGGGTTATCTCGGCATTGGAGGAGTTTACTGAAGAGGGTGCTGGTAATGGGTTGGACTTCGCAGTTTGGCGACTCTCTGGTGGAGCCGAACCCGGAGCAGGCATAGTGGGAGGAGGCGCTGGTGCTACAGAAGAATCGCTTGGTTCTACTTAAGGTCAGTAAAGCTTATGTAAGAGAGATGCATTCCCAATGGCAAATAGAAAAAGATATAAGTATAGCTAGAGGCTACTATGTGGATGGTTACCTCTAGTAGGTCGACGTCGTCCGTCTGGTGAACGTGAGTCTCTACTGCCTTTTCGAGTATGACGGTCATCACGACGATCACTGCGAGGACCCCTTGAAGGGGGCAGAGGTGAGCGTTCTCTTCTATTACTTGAAGTTGGACTGTTGATATTGTAGGACGGCTCCCATCTGTCTTTGTATTGGCGACCAGAACCACAGCCCGTAGACCGACGACTATAGTCTCTTCCAGGCGATCCGGACATGATATCTAAATCTGTAAATAGAGCGATTAGTCATGAACATTGGATATTAAGTGATTGTAGCAGGTGCGAGTGAATAACATGGGGGATCGCAAGTCTCTTTAGCAAGTCGTCTTAAAATAAACGGCTATAGCTAGGTATTTTCATAGATATAATAATATTGTCTAGGCAATTCGCATATGCGTTGTAACCGGGGCTCAAGCGCCACGAAGCATGTAGAGGTGGATAGCAGCGCTTGGATGTAATTATGTTTCATTCGGGGCAAAAGGCAAGTGGTTGATGTTGATAGTCCGCAAAGGACGGAAGCTAGACGTGGTAGGCAAGGGCAGCCCTCTGGCTCGTGGTAGTGTGAAATGAAGTTTTTGAGGAAAATAAAGGGTGTCGCACTCACCTCCCACCACCGGGTTGTTGTTGTTTGACTAAACGCGACTTGGTTCAGGTTTGCAGCGGAGGCGGGGTGTTCATCATCAAGAGCGAAATGAAATGAATGGTGTTGACGAGATGGAAGGTCGACGGGGAAGAAGATGGACGAAAGGTGGTAGGTATAGTGGGTAGTAGAGTTTAGGTATGTAGTAGGTAGTTGTTGGTTGTAGGTAGTAGGTAGTGGTCAAGGTCGGAGCTGTGATCGGGACGTTTTTATGTTGAAAGTCTCCGACTCCTGAAGCTGCCGTGGGCACTGGGTTGGGATGGGAGCTGAACTCTAGTACCGGTAGTGGGTAGACGCTTTGATTGTGCGGGTGCGGGGCGCTTGGCTACCGCTGGATAGCGCGAAGTCGCGTGCAACTTCAAGTTCCGTAAGTGATTGTGGTGGATGTGATGAACTGGCCGTTGGGTTGGTGGGTTCCTTGTCCTGTACCAAGGTAGTCGTACCAGCACCAGCACCAGTACCAGTATCCGTGACCGCACCAGCAGAGTACGATGGCAAAAGCGTGTCAAACGTAGCAGCAGCAGTAGCAGTAGCAGCGAGCTAAAGTGGCTGTCCGTAGCGGCAAAGTAGGTGGGTAGGCAGAAGAAAGTACAGAACACCAACCGCGGGTTTCGCTTCGCCTCTGGCTCGCAACATGAAATGGAAGTGAATTGGATTGAAATGGAGGAGAGGAGGAGAAGAGAAGAAGATGTTGCACGGGAGGTGGAAGCAAACAGAAAAACAAAAGTCAATTGCACCCGCGCTATAATACCCATGCCTTTATACTCGCAGGGAACATACCCATCACGTGAGGATAGACTAACTTGATTAGGTAAGGCGTTACCCACGGGGCTCTTGCTAGCGTGTTTTCCCTCTCAACACCCCTGTCACCACCTCAGGGCAACGACCTAGTTTATTCTTTCCAACCATCAATCACCTTAGCCTGCTCTGCTCTGCTTAGGTTGTGCCAACTGCAACACCACCTCAAGTTCCTGTCTTTAGACCTCTACGCCCACCCATACAAATCCTCTACCAACCTCAACATGGCAGCAGTATGTCCCTGCTCGCCCCCCCCAAAGCACACACTGCTAATCTTTATTCAGGCAATTCAAACAGTCTCCGAGAGCAAGGAGCTTCGGGGCCTCAACCTGATCGCAGCGCATTCACATATCAGAGGCCTCGGGGTCGACCCAGACACGCTGGAGCCCCGCGCTTCGTCGCAAGGTCTCGTTGGGCAAGAAAAGGCGCGCAAAGCGGCGGCAATTATACTACAGATGGTAAAAGAAGGGAAGATTGCGGGGCGCGCAGTCCTCATTGCTGGCCCACCAAGGTATGCCAGCACCCGACGGTGGATGGTCCAGGCATTGACATCAGAACAGTACAGGAAAGACAGCCATCGCCATGGGAATGGCCCAATCTCTCGGAGTCGATGTTCCCTTTACCATGTTAGCCTCGTCGGAAATATTCTCCCTGGAAATGTCCAAGACGGAAGCCCTCGAGCAGGCTTTTCGCAAATCGATCGGCGTGCGAATCAAGGAGGAGAGCGAGATGATTGAAGGTGAAGTGGTAGAGATACAGACGGATAGAAGTGTTACGGGCGGAACGAAGCAGGGCAAACTTACGATTAAAACCACCGACATGGAATCTGTTTACGATATGGGAAGTAAAATGATTGATTCGATGACCAAGGAGCGTGTCATGGCAGGAGATATCATCTCGATTGATAAGTCTTCGGGCAAAATCAGCAAACTCGGAAGATCGTATGCGAAATCTAGGGACTATGATGCCATGGGAGTCGATACTAAATTTCTACAATGCCCGGATGGAGATTTGCAGAAACGAAAAGAGGTGGTTCATACCGTTAGTCTTCACGAAATCGACGTAATCAACTCGAGAACACAAGGATTCCTCGCTCTTTTTTCAGGAGACACTGGCGAGATCAGGAGCGAAGTCAGAGACCAAATCAATACAAAGGTTGCAGAGTGGAAGGAGGAGGGAAAGGCTGAGATTGTTCCTGGAGTATTGTTCATCGACGAAGTCCACATGCTGGATATCGAATGCTTTTCATATATCAATCGCGCTCTGGAGGACGACCTTGCCCCAATCGTTATAATGGCCAGCAATAGAGGACACTCCAAAATCCGAGGCACGAATTACAAGAGCCCTCATGGATTGCCACTCGATTTTCTGGATAGAGTCGTTATTGTTAGCACGCACTCTTACAACAAGGAAGAAATCCAGCAGATTCTGTCAATCCGCGCGCAAGAGGAAGAGGTGGAAATTACCCCGGACGCCCTAGCCCTTCTCACTAAAATAGGCCAAGAAACCGGCCTTCGATACGCTAGCAACCTGATTACCACCTCGCAACTTATCAGTGCCAAGCGCCGTGCAAAGCAAGTCTCAATTGAAGACGTGCAACGAAGTTTCCAACTTTTCTACGATTCAGGCAGAAGTGTAAAATTTGTGGCGGATTTCGAGAAGAGACTCATTGGCGAATCAGGCGATGTTAGTCTCTCTGTTACAAACGGGCATGGCGATGCGATGGAGATTTCATGATTTTTATTTTTGAAGTAGGAAAGGGCGTTTGGAGTGGATCAATAACGGCTGCCAATTGGCTTTGACAGGTTAGACATTTGTTTGTATGTACGAGTACGAAAAAGCTTGGGTGCAGTCCGGGTAGGTGGAGGTTAGTTATGTAGCAGTATGCGGAAGGGAAATATTAATCTGAACAATTATTGAAAATTGCTTTGTAATAGCTTTTCTCCTTTCCAATTTTTGGGTATCATATAACTTTTCTTGACTTGCCGGCTTCCATACTCATACAAAGTTCACAACCCGACTCCAGGCTCCCTCGTCACCAACTCTTCTAAATTCTACGCCTTCTCCGAAATATCCAGCAGCTTGCCAGGCCGCCATTGTGGCACCATCATAGGGGCCTTGTTTCACATCTCCGTCTCTCCCATCTGTCCAACGATATTCCCACATAATCGCTGGTTTTATCCCATCAGCTAAACCATCAGCGGCTGACGGCTCCACCCAGTCTTCGCCTGTTTCTTTCCGATATTGACGAATAAGCATTTCCCGCTCTTGCTCATATATTTCGGTCTGCCCCCTCGTCAAAAGCTGATCAGCAGCTCCGGTAATGGAGTTAACCGCTTCTTTGATCTTGATCTGGATGGGATCTTCAGCAGCATCAGTGTCCATGGCATCCTCATTCCCCTGCTTCTTGAGCTTCCATTTAGGAATCTTCTTCGTTTTCGTTTGGGATTTTCCTAGACGTGCTAGAGCTTCGAGGACTGTTTCTCCCTTTTCAAGTTGTAGAATAAGAGTACGTAGGATATCTGGTAAGAGAAGGGCATCATCTTCTAGGCGCTTTTGCCGCCTTTCCGCCTCCCGCTTTTCGTGAGCTTCTGCTGCCTTTTTCATGTCTTTTTTGTTGATTCCTTCCAGCCAGGAGTCGTGTTTTGATTCGGGATCTTGTGCTTTTCGGACGAAATTCCCCGCGTCGTCGAAACGTCCTTCTTCCTGCTCTGCCTTCATATTGAAAGCATCTACTTTTGGCGCATTTCTTTTGAGACCCCCAGCTCCAACTTCTTCGTCGATGCCTTCTTCCTCAGCAGCTAACGCAGCATCTTCTTCATCATCGCTACTCTCGTGATCGTCCATTGCATGGGAAGATAACTTGCCATTAGGATCCAGTGCAAAATTCGAGGATACATGACCACCGGACTTGCTGTTTTCGACTTGGCCCTCAATCTCATCTGCCTCCAAAAATCGTACAGCTTTTTCTTTCCGCTTCCTGGCGTTCAACCCTTCCTCGCCATCTCCATCGCCATTCCCATCTTCCTCGCCAAACATATCTTCGTCCTCGTCGTCCTCATCCCCACCGTTATTATTTTGTCCCTCCTTAGAATATCCATCCAATGCCTCTGCGAAGCTAACCTCTCCTTTCCCTTTCCTCCCTTTTGCCCTCTCCTCTGCCCGCCCATCGAAGCCTTCATTCTCGGAGTCACTGTCAAAACCATCAATATTGACAGCCCCGCGCTTTGTGCCTGCTCCTGCAACGCCAATTACATCTGCTTCGAGAATTGCATCCTCCTCGGGTGCATCAGCGGCTAGCGCAGAGGGATTGCGGATATCGAATTTTGGTTTCTTGGAGGGGCCATCTTGGTCCTCGGCATGATGGGTGCGGGCAAAGGCCTCGCCGCCTCGTTTTGGTCGCGCTGCGGAGAATCTGGAACTCATGATGTGACCCTCTTTGATTGAATAAAATATTGAAAACAGAGTTAATCAAGTGTTGGGTGTAAATGGAATGTTGTAGGTGTTGCTTGTTGACTTTACAATGGAAGTACTTACTCGTAGTGAGTGAGTGAGTGAGTGACCTTTAGGGCCGGCGATAATTCGGCAGCGTTCTCAGGCACCGCCTAAAACGTCATATAGTCATAAAGGTTAGGTTGGTGGGAGAGCTCCCGAGGTGTTTCGCTGGCTGGCGTACTCCCAATCGCACATTCTTAAACTTCTTCTGCGCTATCCACTCGTTCTCTACTTCTGTTTCTCAGTCCGATTCTTCGAAGACTCTTCTCTCTTCTAAAAGTGACAGTCGCCTACGACCCTTGCAAAGATGGTATATGTCCTTCTGTCTCTTGATCGCGAGGAATGCTGACCATTTATATAGTTCAACCCGGGCTACTTCCAAGAGGATGATATCTACAACATGGCGCGAGCAGGACGAGGCGGCAACGGCCCCAACAAGAGATTCGATGAATACTATCGATGCTATCCCACCGTCATGCTGCCAGGAGCGGAGCGTCAGCATCTCAACTATGGTGGCAAGATCATCCTACCACCCTCGGCCTTGGAGAAGCTCACACGCCTTCACATCACATATCCCATGCTGTTCGAGCTCATAAATGGAAACGAAAACAGGCACAGTCACGCCGGAGTGCTGGAGTTTGTTGCAGAGGAGGGGAAGGTCTATCTGCCACACTGGGTACGTAGCCCCTCCAAGCTGGAGGAAGTCCTCTAATTTTGTGCAGATGATGAACACTCTTCTCCTCGATACGGGAGATCTCATTCAGATCAAGTCGACAGATCTTTCGTTAGCCAAATTCGTCAAACTACAAGCCCAAGATGTCAACTTCCTCGATATATCCGATCCCAAAGCTGTTCTCGAAAAAGTATTCCGTGACTTTGCGACGGTTACCCAGGGAGATATATTCAGTTTCAATTATAACGACACGATCTATGAGGTTGCTGTCGTCGAAGTAAAGCCAACCAGCGAGAAAATGGGCGTCAGCATGTTGGAGACAGACGTGGAGGTCGATTTCGCAGCTCCAGTAGGATATGTAGACCCACCATCAAACAAAGGCAGCGGAACAAGTACACCAAGAAGTGTTGCTGGATTACCAGCAGGCGGCCTTTTACACAGCCAAGGTACAATGGCCCAAGCTATCAATTATGATACCATCAAGCCATCATCTGGAGCTGCGGCAGCAGGCGCTAAAGCTGTTTCATCCAACTTCTTACTCGGCGGACAAAAGCTCAACGCGAAGAAAGGAGGAAAAGCACCAACCCCAAAAGCTTCAACACCTGTTGCCGGCACCTCTACAAACCCCCCTCAAGTTACTCGACGTACAAACGGACCAGCACCGCTCAGACTGACCCCTAACAAACTATTCTTCGGCTACGAGGTGAAGCCGCTAAAAACACAAGCGGACAAGGACAAGGAAAATGCCGAAGCTCTCCAACCCCACTTCGCCGGCCAGGGAAACACACTTCGAGGAGGACCCGTGAAGCCAAAGCCCCAATCAGAAAAGCCAGCGGCGGAGCCAGAGAAAAAGCCGGAACCTTCCGTAGGTCGACGACTTGACGGAAAGAAGGTTTGAGGATGGTGTGTTCTTTCCGGTAATGTATCTTTGGGCGTTGGGAGACAAGGCATCTGGCGTTGAAGGGTATGGCATTATAATGGGCATATATTTGGCATCATGTGCAGCAAGGAATAAGTGGAACCTTGGAATATTGCCAAATGGAATAATAAACTTCCGGGGGTCATCTTTCCACTTTCAAAATTCAATTGAACTTGGGTTTGCCAGTTTGTTTTTCAGTCGGTGTTTTATGTGCTATTTTTGGTTTGATTTAGTCCGCCATTACCATCTCTCGTTTCTTAGTCACCGGAGGCAGTCTCATTTTTTAATCATTTACTAATCTCAGTAGATATGCCCCAGGGTTGGTCTGGGCCTAAATTCCTGGGTTGTTGAAGAGGCTGGCTACACCGGATCTCCCCCCCCCCCCTTTATTGAGCCGTCTACAAACCCACCAGTTCAATGCCCATTTTATTTTGTCAGAAGAATAATTTTTAACAAAGATATATGGAGCTATAGTCGAATCAGGTGGGACGGTAAGGGAGGAGGAGATCCGAGGTGGCCAGCCTCTTTATTTTGTTGGGGAGGAGAAGCATTTCGGGGCTCCGATGTTACTTTTCTCTGGCAACTTCAAAATCTCTAGAGAGGAATGCCACTAATTTTTATAAAAATGATTTTTATCTTCTCCGTGACCAAAGATTTGGCGGTGATGGTTGTCAATGCCAGCTCTTGATCAAGTCCTTCACTACCTCAGGCTCTTCAATCCGTAGGAAATGTGGTTATCACACCTACTTCATGAAATATCTAGGACAATTGAATTTAATGTTTTAGTAAATGTTGGAAAATTAGTAGTGAGTTTCCTTGGTTTTCCACAGCGAGGTATCGGGGCGTTCGCTGCATAAAAATCGTTCCTCTTACTTTACCTGGTTCAGACCTATGATACTAACAACCCGGATTGAAGTTACCAGTTGGCCTCGCGAGAAATGAACTCAAGTCCAACATAGGGCGCTGTTGGAACCTTCTGGTCATTCGGTCAGGAGCCTCGCTTGATCACACCCTGTACGTCACCAACGCTTATGGTTGGTGGAGTCACCTCAAGAATATATTCCTCGCAATCTGAGAACCAAATGCATTCTCACGGTACACATCCAAGATGGGAAGTCTCGATATTGCAACCAAGGCCAATGCAGCGCTTATATTCCCCAGCTTGTTGCTGGCAAATTATTTGAAGTGCAAAGAGCTACTTCCGTCCATCTCGAAAGCCTTCTTCGAGGGAGAAGCCTTAGTCAACAATGAAAGGATACGACTGACTCTCAACGATGGGAGATCTTTCACCGATAATTCACTTGTCCAATACTTCGCCCAACTTGCCATTGCAGATGAAACTCCCCGCCGAGCCACAGAGGTATGTTCCTACTGCTATTCTGAAATATGCAACACTTCTGAATCGTCTCACAGATCAAGGAATGGATTCAACGAAGCGAGAAGTTTACTCAAACAGATTATCAAACACTTCGCGAACAACTGGAGGAGCTCGATATCTCCCTCACATTGAGAACTCATCTTGTGGGTTACAGATTGACTGCTGCCGACTTAGCTTTATGGGGGACCCTCCGGGGAAACAAAGTCGCCGTTGCTCATATGAAAAAATCGCCAAACAACGTCTCTCGATGGTACAATTTTATTGAAAGAACAGTCCCATGGCTCCCAAATGCCGTCTCAGAGCTTACAGCCCACGCCTCAAAGGAACGAGCAGCCATGAGTGCAGCAGGAGCTAGCTTCGAGATTGACTTGCCAAAAATCAGCGGTCCTATGGTGACTCGCTTCCCTCCTGAGCCTTCGGGATATTTACACATTGGTCACGCTAAAGCTGCACTTCTCAACAACTATTTTGCCCACAGACAGCCGGGTGGAACGATGATATGTCGGTTCGATGATACGAATCCTTCCATGGAGAAAATGGAATTCCAAAACTCGATTTTAGAGGATTTGAAGGCAATAGACATTTTCACCGATAAAACGACATATTCGAGCGACTACTTCCAAGACATGTATGAGTATGCCATCCAGTTAATTGAGAGTGGGAAAGCATTTGCCGACGACTCGGAGCTGGGGAAGGGGAACGAAGATCGCAAGAACCGACTTCCTTCAAAGAGACGGGATATGGGGATTGAAGAGACCCTCGAACGTTTTGCAGAAATGAAGACGGGATCTCGGGAAGGCCGTCGTTGGTGTATTCGTGCAAGAATTGCATACGATAGCCCCAATGGTACTTTGAGGGATCCGGTTATCTATCGCTGCAACATGATTCCGCATCATCGTACTGGTAGACAGTGGAATATGTACCCGACGTATGACTTTTGTGCACCAATTTTGGATTCCATTGAGGGTGTTACTCTTGCACTACGTACAAACGAGTATCGGGACCGCAATAAACAGTACGAGTGGATGCAAGATACTCTCGGTCTTCGCGAAGTAACGATATGGGACTTTTCAAGACTTAGTTTCGTTCGTACTGTGCTCTCCAAAAGGAAGCTGACAAGAATTGTGGATGATGGTAAAGTTTGGGGGTGGGTAAGTGTTCAACATCTTTGGAAAAACCGAAAGTATCTGACCGTTTGGCTGCAGGATGACCCACGCATGCCCACAATCCGAGGAATCTTACGTCGTGGAATGACAGTTTCTGCTCTACGCGAGTTCATCCTGAAACAAGGACCCAGCAGAAACATCCTCAACTTAGAATGGGGGTCTCTCTGGGCAATGAACAAGAAAGTCATAGATCCAATTGCGCCACGCCATACAGCTATAGTCCAGGGTGATGCCGTGCAATGCCTTGTGCGTGGTATCGAAACCCAAGAGGAGGTCGTGAAGCCCAAATACATCAAAAATCTCGAACTAGGTTCAAAGAAAGTAGTCTACAACAAGACAATTGTCCTCGAGCAATTGGACGCACAAAGCGTCGCTCAAGACGAAGAAATTACTCTGATGAACTGGGGTAACGCGTACGTCCGAGCCATCACCAAAGATTCGGCAGGGCAGCTCGTCAAAGGGTTGGAATTGGAACTTCATCTATCAGGCGATGTGAAGAAAACCAAGAAAATCAGCTGGTTAGCCGCGACTAAGACGAATCTAATCCCTGTCGACATTGTCGCCTTTGACTGCCTCATTACGAAGGACAAACTCGAGAAGGATGACAATCTCGAGAGTTTTCTCACCAGAAACACCGAGTTCCGAACTCAAGCGTTCGCCGATTGCAATGTAACCGAGCTTCCTCGTGGAGCAATCATTCAGTTCGAGCGAAAGGGCTATTACAGATTGGACAATGTGTATAAGGATGATAGGTCGCGGATGATCTTCTTTGACATTCCTACTGGGAAGTCTTGAGGGTTTAGCTCCTGAAAGATATCTACCTAGATGGTGCGGAGCCTCTACAATTATCACTTTTGCATAAATGGTTGGAATAAATAAAACCCCCTTCGTTGCCGGCTCTGATTGGAATTCATCATAATTCGAACAGCTTTAGAATGTTTACAATAACTAATCGATTCAGTTTTAGAGCAGTTGATAAAACAGTCATTTGGTTCTCTTGTTGAAAATCTCTTTGGTTGTTGTAGAATTTTTGTACCTAGAAGAGCTAGTATGCGCTATCCACCAGCCCAACGGCCCTGAATAGTTCAAATTAACTGCTTTCTACACTTCTTTTGATTGTGTGCTCTTTTTTTATAGAAATGGTTAAGCGAGAAGTCCAAGCCGTTGGGGGCTGAGATTCAAGTTACGGATCGGCACGGATATCATGGAACCAGAACAATTACTTCCGATGTATCATGGCTCATATGCTCATTGATTCCTGCAAGGTTGGACTGAAGCGGAATGTTTGCGAAACGGCTCTCTCTGAATGCGAAACCGTTAGTCGTGGTTACGACATGGGCTTTGGGGGACTAAGGGAATATCATTTTCTTGGTTTGATAGCTGTTGTCGGAGGGGTTTGAGTTTGACGGAAAGTGCTTATTGCTGACGCTTGACTGTGACCAAAAGATTGCCTAAGTTGTTGGCAGGATACCTTACCAAGTCTAGCCAATTACTATTATTATGCTAATATATCACAAACTACACGTACACGTATACTTTTTGAAAATAATTGCTTTCACTTATCTTCCGTCGTTGGAATGAACGGTCGATTTGGACAAAGAGGGTTTTTGAGGTCGGGTGTTCCATTGTTGGCGAAGTGCCGCTTGAGTGGGTGTATCCGAGAAGGTGGTCGCGACTTCCCTCCTAAACCTCAAGCTTCCTCTACTTTTCAAAACAAACCCCCTTCAACCCCCTTCAACCACCTCAAACCACCTCAACCCACCTCCAGCACTACCTACCCGCTTTTGCTCTGCACCATTTTACAACACGTTGTGACAATATGGTTTCGAAGAGAGGAGAACTGCCAATCCCCAGTCACCCAAGCGGTGATCAAGCCCCCACCCGCGTCTTTTCCGAAGATGCTGATGGTAGCGTGATCGTGGATGATTCTTTATCTTCTATCCGAAGACTCGAATCGGACCCAAACTCCATCGTCATTTTTATCTCTGGTCTCGTTCGTAACAAGCACGAGATATCTCAAGCAGCTGCTGGTGTAGTGTTCGCTCCATCATCACCATCAAACATTAGTCAACGCCTTCCGATCCTTTATCCAAAACTTGAACCAATCGCAGAATTATATGCTCTTCGGCGTGCGCTAGGACAGTTTCTCCGACTCTCCAGACACGACAAGAATCTCTGGTACTCGCCCCAACCAGTTGCGAGGGAAGGAACCCGTAGAGGAGCTTCCTTTATCTCAAAGAATCTTCAAGATGAGACACAAAGCGAGAAGGATGACATCAAGTCTGATTTGGAGCAAACGGAAAAAAATCCGAACACTGAGAAGGAATCTGGCGAGCTGATTGACACTTCCGAAACTGATCCCGAAGATTTTCCTGTGAGTAGGCTAGGAGATAGAGGCAAAATCAGTGATCAACTACTAAAAGCAAACTAGATTGAGCCCCAAGAGAAGAACGAACTCGAAACGGATGCCAAAATACGCGAGGCACTCCGTGAGGCACTCCACGAAGCCGTTCAAGGGCTTGTCCATCGTCGGGAGGATGCGGAATTTCAGAAGGTTGTTCAGCGCATACTAGCCAAGATTCAAGATATGATTGAACTTTTGGGGAGGAATTATGGTGTGATGGAAATTTTGAAGGAGATCGATGCTTTGCGAGAAGTGTGCGATACCCCACCACAACCAGCACCAAAAACAAGAGAATTGTGCGATGCCCCACCACAACCAGCACCAAAAACAAAGCGTTTCGGCATATCGCGAGTGGTAATTATTACTGAATGCGAAAAACTCATTGACACGTTCTGTGAGAGTAACTTGAATGATCTCCTCAAGGGTCCATCAAGAAAAGCCATGAGAAAAGGGGCCCAGTTTGCCAAGGAAGTCAGTCAAAAGGAAGCTCTAAAGAGATTTATTGAGGGACAAATCAAAGGAGGGGAGGTCGCAAATAGGCAATCATTCAAAAAGCTGATGGAAACAAAAGCAGACCTAGAGAAACGGTTGAGCATCTTGTACGAGCTCCAGAATTACAAGATTTACATAGAAGAGAAAGAGCGAGTTATGAAGGTTGCTGAGAAGAGCGGTCGCACAGCTGCGTGTGAGCGCAGGCTTGTGGAGCTCAACGAGGATATCTGCAAGTCAATCAAGGCAGTGGAGAAGTTGTGTCGGTTGGATTTTTGGCTGGTTGGGAAGGACACACTCCATGAAGCTCGGGATCTTGCCAATCAGGCATTCTCGTCCAAGCACGACTTCGGAGCCAAGCAAAGTGAGAACTATGAGTTTTTGGACAACCTGAGACCTGAAGAAAGACGAAATATTGGAGAGAACTGATAAACTCCTGATGTATATAATGGGTCATCGGTTTCTTAGGGGTTTGTCAGAGTCGTGTTAGGATATGTCTTGGAAGGAGGAGATTGTTTGAATGGAAAGGAAGCAGAGGATTGTCGGCATGGAAAACTCGTAATTACCTTGTTGGCTATCGTTTCACCGTTGCGGTTGGAAATAAGGGCTTCTTTTCGCTTCACACGCGTGTGTTGTGTGGCATATTACAGAAAGACAACAAGGTTAGGAATACACATTGCCTAGCTTCTCGTAAACGTGAAAAAATTCCGCCTGTTCGTTACAGTTTCTTCTTAGACCTCGTCATTCTCTCTCATTATTCAAGTCCGTCTAGAATAACACCTAAAAATTTGAAGAAGATTAGGGAGAATTGGGTAATCGATCTTTGACTCTAAATCTCCCAAAGTAGATTATTCTACGCGCGAAAGTAAGAAAGGCACACGGCTTTCTTTCTTTTCTTGGCGGATATTCGGGTCGTTTATCTAGACTTGTCGAATTGTATGCGGATTCAATAAGCTCTACTTTTCTTTCAAATCAGTAAGAGTTCACAATTTTCGCTTGTCTTCTGACTCAAAGTGGAATTTCAGCACGTGCTTTCCTGACTCAGGGGCGTGATACGGAAAGTTGTTGAGATGACTCCAACTGCTCTTCCTTTCTCCATCAACAACAATCATGATTCAGCCACAGCTTTCCGGTCCTTTGGGACTGGCATACACAAGCAGCAGCAGAACATCGAAAGGTGCACTCTGTTTTTCCTATAGCCCCCATGGAGGGGTGTCTAAGAGTTAGGTCTCTTGTGCTCCTCGTCGTGGGTGGTTGTTTTATCAGCTACCACGCGACCCTACGCTTCAATTGCGTTTTCGATCGAGTTTCTCGACACGGAAATATTGGGCTTTGAAGTTATACAGCGAGCAAAGGGTGTGAGAGACACCGAGAAGGAGGAAAGAGCTTCGATTCCAGTCAACCATAGTGCTGTCTTCAATAAGCTAGAACGAACATATCCAACCAAAACAAAACACAAAGTAGGCATCACTCGCTCTCCACTCATTGGATGTCCCGTGTGCTAACATTCGATTCAGAAAACCAATTCAGAATGTCGAACAAACTCCCTGCCGAGATTCTTCAAAATATCTACCTTGAATGCGGTATTCAAGAGGCTCTCAACCTAGCACAAACATCGAAGAAGAACTGCCGTATTTTCAATGCCTACCGAATGCCAATCTTGCAAGAAACCATGAACAACTCTTACGGCCCCCTCCGGGAACTTGTCCAGCTTGTTATCAGCAACGAACCAGAGAAGACTCGCAGGCCAA
Source organism: Hymenoscyphus scutula (assembly GCA_001399465.1). Classification (NCBI taxonomy): domain Eukaryota; kingdom Fungi; phylum Ascomycota; class Leotiomycetes; order Helotiales; family Helotiaceae; genus Hymenoscyphus; species Hymenoscyphus scutula. The sequence goes on along the minus strand of LKTO01000139.1, from coordinate 74,171 downwards.
TGGGCACCGAACTCCGTCGCAACAATACAGTCAATCGCATCATAGAAACACCAGAAACACCAAAACTCACAATTGAGCTCATAAAGAAAATGGTACAATACGGGAAAACTGCTGAGAAATGGACTGAGGTCTACCCAAGACTTAGGTGGCGATTCGGGTCGAGTAATCGTCGTTTGCTCCGAGCACCGGAGAAAGAAAGACTTCGCAGAGCTTTGTATATCTGGTGGTGCTACGCTACGCTCTTCCATGACCAGGCATACACTCAGTTTGCGCCTGATGCTCCCATTGCATCATCGCAAGACGATCCACGTTTACGGCTTCTGCGGACTTATCCCGGGACATCCCTCGCCCAACTGAGCGAGTTTCATTTCCACGTTATGCAGGTTATAGAAATCGATCTGTATCCCTCCAATCAAGTTGTCCTCGACCACTACTCGTACAAGCTCCCATGGAAAACCCTGGAGAAGTTAGCTTGGGGGGACAGAGGAAACGAATACTGGAGACTTGTTCGTGGTATCATGAAATTTAATCCTAGCGATCTTCTGCACCTTGTAGAACACACCAACACAAAAACCCAGCGGGCAGAATTTCTCCGCCTACAAGGTGCCCATTTCATAGACGCGCCAGAAACTCTGAATGATACCCTTCGACTCATTACTGTTGAGCGAGCCAACGAAGCAAAAGCACAATCCGACATGTCGAAAAAAGTTCCATACTGTCCCTCGCTCGCAATGGTTCGGGACGGCCCGCAAGAGGATATTGAGTACTGGGGCGGGCATGAAACCGGAATTGTGGATGTCTGCCAGACTGAGATGGCGGAAGCAGATGCACGCCGTTCTGCCAACACCAAAAAAGTTGAATCACGGTTATCAATAAGTCCTCGTGGGTTAGGCGCCCTGTTTTCTGATGCTGGAATTGAAGTTGGGGACGACTGATGTGCCGATTGGGCTTTATTTTCTTGGTGTTGTGGATCGCTTTAATACTTTTGTTGTTTCCTTCTTCACTTCTTGCTATTAAGATACTTTAGAGTCACGAGACAATATGATGTCCTTCTTGTCCGGTTTTTTGTGTTTGTCGTGCTGTTACACTATTTCTTGTATCCCAAGAGAGCAATTGCTCTACGTTGGCATGTGTGTTGAGACGCCGGAATCGCGCGATCAATCTTGCTTTCGGGTCACATCTCCATCCAGTCTTCAGTTGGTGGTTCGGTATCTACTGTGGTGCACCAGGATACGTATTCTGTTTTGTGCTGGTGTCAAGCTTGACTCAATGGATCCAATTGCGAGTCAGAATATCGCCAAGAGAACCCGAAACGAGAAGGACCTCGAGGAAGTTGTCACAAACATCCCCATACGCTCCACCGAGCAGCTTACATAACTCATGTCCCGTCTTCCAAAGTTCTCAAACAAACTAACCATCCCGCACGGTCGAATGCATCACAACTCATGTGCTAAATATTTTCCTCAAAGATGTCTGTCTTCATTCATCTTACATTGTTCTTTACTTGGGCGGAATTCTATCAACTCATCCCACAGGACTGAATGGAAATGTCTCTCCCAGCTGGCGTAAATCGTCGATATGCCATCTTCGCGGGCTTCGTACTTGCTATGCTATGGCTCTGGGTAGCCTTCGACCGACCATATAGTCTCCCAACACATATTTCGTGGAATCCGTACTCCAACACTGGCCAAAGTGATTGGGCAACAGACGTTTTCAATTTTCCCCCCATTAAATCCGATGCCATTCGAGAGGTGTGTGGGAAAACAGAGTGGAATTCGAGTTTGGTTTTTACATGCGATAATAACCATGGTGGCGTGGGACATGTTCGAAATTCTATCTTAAACTGTGTTCGGTTTGCCGTGTCTGCTGGGGCGGCTCTTGTTCTTCCCAAGATCGCCCTAAGAGAAATGGAGGATCACGATATTATGGAGGGGGACGAGGAAATGGCACCGATGAGGAGACGACATGGACCTGGACGGAAGGAGATGGATTATATGTTTGACATTCCTCATTTTGTGGAATCTTTACAGCTGTCATGTCCAGATATTCTCATTCTAAAGAGCATGGAACAAATTGCAAGCCCTCGTCGAAAGGGTCTCGCACCTGAGAGTTTAGTGGATAATCATCCCATGTCAGGACTGGAACACCCTGAGCTTTGGAGAGAAAAGTTTTACGCTTGGGTGGACGAACACATTGCGATAGAGTCGCCGAATCCTATGGAGGACGATCCCATCGTCATCGATCTTGAACAATCTTTCCTCACATATCCTACACATTCCGACGCGGATAGTTTTGCTCACGATTTTGGCAAGATCTTGAAATTTCGCCAGGACACACGAAGACTCGCGACAGCCACCCTGGTGGAACTTCTGGAGTGGCACGATAGTAATGGAGATATCAAAGATTCAATCATGAATTCTTCTTTCTTCGGTGCACACATTCGTACCGAACCTGAAGTATCACACGATACGGCGCTGGGTGACCGGCACACTACTCCACAGCCTTTTATGGAGTATAATGCCCAAGCAACCGCTTACTTTATACAATGTGAAGCAGCAGGTATCACTATCATGTATGCGAGTTCTGGAAATCTCTCCGACATGGCTCTTCTAAAGCATCACGCCATGCATTGGGACATCGAAGTCACCCACAAATTCGCGCTACTTAAAGGTCAGCATCGGGAAGACTTGGAGGCTTTAACATGGGACCAGCGAGCCTTGGTTGATTTCATGATCCTAACAAAAGCTCAAGAATTTGGAGGAGTTGGTCATTCATCTTTTTCTTGGAATGTGGCTCTGAAGAGACAATACCTGGCCAAAGAGGCAGGTTTGGGAGAAGAGGGGAGGAATTCAAAGGTTTTAGGCAAGGGTGTTTTAAGTGAGGATGGAACTTGGAGTGATGGCTTGAGCAACATTTATGGCGTTGGGAAGGGATATGCTGAGAGTGCGAAGTGCATGTGGGAATGAGCTTGCTGGGCTAGCCTTTTCTTTGGAGCCGATTTAATGAATGATGACCAATTTTCACAGTTATTTTGAGGGATTATCGTCAGCAATACTCCTAAAGTGAACAGCGATGCTTCAATTATTCCACGGTACCGAGAATCTACTGAGTAGGGGTAGCAGAAACTCAATTCACACTACCCCACTCACGATCAAGAGCTTCCTGTACGCCAGCCCAATTTTCGTCATCCGTCGTTCCCGACAACCAGAAGTTTCCATTCCCATCCGGTCCCTCAAATGGTGCCGCATTTCGGATCTGAATGCCGGTGAGAAAACCTTGGGAATATATGAAAGTAGGTCGACCAATACGTTCTACCGGCTTAGAACTATTTCGGATCTGCTCTTCCCTCGTCTCTACAACAGCCCCAGAGAAGTCAAAAACATCGTAGAATCGAGCTTTAGAACGGTTGCTAAAGATTAACATGAATGAGTCGCTTCCACCAAAAACTGGTGGCATTGTGCTGTTCCATCTCATGGCGGCCACGGCTTCGACTTGTGCTCTGGTTGCTTGTTCTTGGATGGATTTTCGTATCGCAAGTGCGGTATAACTTAATGGCTTTGAGAGGATCTCGTGAGATGGGATGAGTGTGTAGATTGCATCTGTTGTGTTTGCGATATAAGGTTTGCCTTCTGGGAGAAGAGGCGGAGAATCAGGATTTGGGTATGGCTTTGCGAGCAGAGAACGGAGACTGAAGGTGTTCAAAATGGTGACGGTTCGGTTCTTCGACTTGGCGAGATGGAGAGTTGCGTGTTTGGTCCACCATGCGGCAACTACGTCCCCATCACTTACGAAAGCTTTTGGGTCTATCGCCCGCACTTCCGCAAGAGCTTGAGACTTTAGTTTTTCCAGTGTGGCGGTAGAGATGCAAATTGTTCTAGTGGTCTGCTTTGGCTTTAGGGATTGAAGCATGTACTTCATGACGAACAAGAAAAGACTGAAGCCTGTCGTGCGGTGGGGGTTGAGTACGGATTCTTCGGTCGGCATCTTGCCTAGCTTTTCTAGGGGGTCAAAGTCGAAACCGTAAATATCTGGGACTTCGTCGAGTCGACCATTCAGTGACATTATCCAACCTTTGAAGAGTTCGATGCGTGCGAGGGCATCCAAGAAAGTGTGCAAAGCTGTCAGTGTGACAATTGTAGCATCGGCAAATGAGACAATGTGAATGAATAGCTGGGGTCTATCGGTTGTGAGCCAATCTTCTATCTTCTCTGGACTACCGTTATCCCGAGAGAGGCTTCGGAAGATCTCAGAGTCTGGTTGTAGCGTAGGGGTTGCTGTTGCTTTGGGAAGCTTGGAGGCCAAGGGGTGCTCTTGGATTTTACATCCCATTTGGACGTGAGAGTAGCCAAAAGACGGCCGCTTCTTACTAAACTCGGCGGGAATGTGGTATTCCAATTTTCCATTTTTCTATCATTTTGAAGCGTCAGCCATGGATTCAAGCTATCTTGAGGGGGGACAAACGTTTAATCGCAATCTTGCACCAAGTTTTCTCCAGTTCCCATGGTTAAAGAGTGCTTCCAATGAGCGGCGCAATAATCCGGGGTCCATCACCTCGTCGAAGCGTAGGCTCAAGTCTATTACGATAGCTCTCATGACTTTCGTATCGTCAATTGAGTTCAAGGGAACCACAGTATCGGACGGAATAGCTGCCGGTTGGACCGGTCTGCTAAAGAAAATACCCATGCTTGAGGATTGATTATCAATTAATTCGAGGGAATTTTATGACTTTACTGTTTCATCGCGGTACATTAGCATCACGAGCAGTGATATCATGGGAGAAGGAGCCGCCTACTCGCGTTGCGGCAAACTTACTGGTGATGTTAATACCGGAAGAGCTTCTCCTTCACCGAGAAGAAGAAAGTTGATTAGTTGAGATGATTTACCTTCATTCACGTACTGTGGTCACCAACATATGTATGTAAGTGAGAGGGACGCTCGTCGTTGTACAACGTCGTAAGCTCACAAGCGGGGTTAGACAGCCGCTAACAATATGAAGCAAGAATATGCGGCTCTTGTATATTCACCAGAATATCCGATGTGAGTCTAGCTCTGAGGAAATTTCTAACGTGGATCTCCTTCTAGGAAGCCACACAATTCCAAGTAAAGTCATACAGAGGTGGAAGGTAGGGCATGGCTTTGGATAGGCAATATAAGAGTCCATGTTACCTTCCAGCATGTAGGTTTCATCAACGTAGTCAGTATGTATGAAGAAGTGCCTATTGCTTGATCGGAGCAGTTCTCTCCATTTTGGCTTCATCTTTCTTCACTCAGGTTCACGAACCAATTTAGGCAGAGAGGTCCGTCGTCAAGCTCTCGGATGGTGGCTGATTTCAGACTTCACTGTCACCACAGGCCACGACCACTGTTCAATCATTTATCCGGAAATTAGTTCGCATCTAATTTCAAGGTGTATCTTTCTACGAGGCCGACAATCATATAAAGGTAAAGACCGGGAACCACATAGGAAAGCTGGAAGCGATCTTCTTCGTGATTCATACTAAATTCTGAGCAGCAGAGATGAAGAAACTTTTTGCCATAGCAGCCTTTTTCTCTTTAGCCTGTGCGATTCCAAGTGCTGATGTTGGAACGAAATGCCCAATCATTCTCGACGGTAGAATTCCGCAAGACACACCAGTTTCAGCTTTTGACACCTCAGCATCTCCATTCAGCGCCAACTATACCAAAGGAAAAAACCTCACCTGGTCCCAAATAATCAATTACCCTAACATCTCCACCTCAAAGTTCGACATCAAAAGTAAAGCAAAGCCCATCGAGGTAACCATAAACGACCAGTCCATCTTCGTCTCGGGAGGCACCAACGTGCAGTATGGATTTCGCCGCGCTGGTCTTCTCATGGGTAATGGCTCAGACGCGACTAACATCGGAGTCAAAACTTTTCATTGGAGCATCCGTCAAGATCCCAAAAGGAAGATGAATCTCACGCATGAATACATGAATGTTTGGCACGAAGCAAATGATTACGCAAGTAATCAATGGAGTCTGAATGCTGGAATCATGCTGGACCAGGATAAACCCAAGAATACCAACGTCTCCACGATTGCTTTGGATAAGAGGCTGTGGAAGATTTTAGATCGGAGGAATAATATTATTTGGTCTCGTTTAATAACTAGGGATAAGTGGGAGAATTTTGGGGTGCTTATGGATTATGAGAAGAAGTGAGTTTAGGGCCCCAGATTTTTTTGGTAGAGTGGGCAATTGACCAAGTCACTTAGCATTCTTCAAATCTTCCACTCAGAAGGTTATCAACCGCTCCGACCAGTCACAAAACCGATCTCCAATGACAACAGTGGCGGTGGTCAATACCAGCTTGGTATGCTGAAAAAGCCGACCGAGACTCTGAGCGTGGTTTTTGATGGTTTCCAAGAGAATGGTATTGATGAGGGTCAAATGTATGGAGGTATTTTTGTCGAAGATAGTGCAGACCATTGTATTTCTCTGTGACTCCCAAACGTCTAACGAGGTCATTTCAATGCGACCTACATGCTCCTAAATCTCTCATCTTTTCAGTGACTTGCCGCAATAAAAATCAAGGGAAGGCAGAAGATCGCTGAATGAACGAGGATGCGGAAAAAACAAGCACAGTAACATTCGTGCTGTGGGCTAATGGATCATTTGTAGGTGTGAATTTGGGTGCGCGGGTGGATTTGAAAGGACTACTCGTACGTAACCAAGAAGTAAAAAAAACCTAAAGTTCTCATAACTGAACGTTGCGTTAAAGGAAATCCTAGCCATCTGGATCGCTGTTAAATTTTCTTGATACCTAATTATCAAGCGTGATAATGGCCAAAAGTAAAAGCATATCGCAAAAGTCCTAAATCGACAATGCGACACGTTGTATCGTACTAGTAAAACTTACTTCCCGCCCACAAGTTTTCTTATAACTTCAGAAACCCCCCACGATCCTAGTGGAAAGCTTATTAGGATTTTTTGCTTAGAACTGGGGAAAGCTTTAAGCCAGCTAAGGGAAATGAACCCCCCTTCAACCCTCAAGCATGGCTCTCTCTTTCTTCTTTTTAAGGAACCAAAGACTTGAGAGAACCTATTTCTTTACATATACATTTTTAGAGTATAGTGTAGGGTCTATTCACTATGTACTTATGTACTGTTTGAAGGGAAGGGATTACTCAGCTTACTCTTTTGAAGACTAGCTATCAAGGTAAGAAGAGTGTGGGTCTTTACTGCGTCTTCTTAGTGGAATTGTGGCGGGACTGAAAGTCAACCAATTGAGCCAAGGGTGCTAATTGGAGAGACCAAGATAATTTTGCGAATTAGGGATTTGTCGGACTGATATAGAGCCAGCCATTTATCTTGGAGAATTCGGTAGTAAAGTTTGAAGTAAGTCGATTTGCTTAAAGTGAGGAGCGACGACGACAACACCCGCCACGGCAATTTTCGCCTCGATGAATAGACGCAACACTTCAAGTAGCAAAACAGAAAACATTCTGTTAGATAATATAACGACAATAATAAGGCTTTCTAGAACTTATAGACGTAGTATCCTTCAAGTTGATGTCTAACCAAGGACGAAAATTGAGAGCCGGTTACTTTTATAACACAAAATCTATTTCCATTAATTTAACCATGTATATAAGTTATGTCGAAGTTGACTTTCGGGCCTTGCCTTATAGCCTCTGCCTATGATAAACTCAGTGTTATTTTCAACGGATCTTCAACTTAGTAAATTCCTTACTATTAAGATACGATTGTTCAGGTGTCCTTTCGGATAAGCCTTACTAGAAATGGAGTAATAGGCAATGCAAGGCTGAGGATTGCATCTACCTCTCTAGGAGTAGAACGCGTATCAGCAGACGAGTAAACAAGATATATTATGGAAATGTATCTGCCTATTCGCAGAACAGACGAATGAATCTTAATTTTTCTATAGAGATCTGAGGTTGCGGATCACCTATTATGAGAGGAAAGAATAGAGCATTTCGGAAATCATTGAAATTGGTTTCTCAGAAGTGAAATGAGCAAAGAAGATGTGAGAACCAGGTATTAAAATCAGATCGAGCTTCCAACCCTCGTGCTGTCTGACAGGCCACTCCCCACAAATCTGGCGCCCTTTGAGTCCCTTGTGGCCTCCTATGCCAAAGGAGGCCATATCAAAAATTCTTGACAAGGTCACGAGAAACCTATGTTGTCAATTGTACCCCTGAGATTGTTTGATGCCTCTCCGCGAATGAAAGGGAATTTACACAGTATGTTAGCGCCGGAGACAGGTGCTGGAACAGTGGAAGCTTTCAAGGTTCCGTTTTTCAACTCAGCGGTTGCGATTAAGTTGGCAGATCAAATATTACTCGCACCCATCTCCCATTTAAACGTCTGAGTTGCACATGATTCAGAGACCTATTATTATAACGACTCCACTACTAGAGATTTAATATTACCTAGTTGCTACAGCATAACTACTCGAGATTTTTTATTTAAAGGTTCATTCTTATCAGACAAATGTTTTCTGTGGTATAACACAAAGTGCCTCCCTTGACACCCAAACGCCCCCATAAACCCTCCCGTTCCACATGCTCATGCAAACAACTTGCCCGTATCCAGCTCATCAACAGGTACCGTCCTACCACCACTAGTTCTGAGACCCAATTCCCCTTTCTTGGCCAATCTCTCAATCCCCTGCTCCGCCCGTTGGCTGTACCTCCCAGCCTTCTTTTGCCGAATCTCACTTCTGACTTGGTTTGGACTAACGAACTCCTTGTTTTCATATATGATGGGACCTCCAAAACTGCCTTCTTGAATTACGATCGGTGTAAGGACGAATCGAGGACCGATCTCCACCAAACTGATCTCCGTCTCTCTTCCGTGCTTTTGTTTTGGCTTCGAGTCAGCCTCGGAAGCAGATGTGGTCTTTGGTGGTTCTGACTCGTTGATTTGGTAGTTTCGTATCCAAATCTTGCCATCCGCGAGGGTAAAGCCCATGACATGGTCGACAAATGGCTTTGCCTTTCGAGCGCCTTTGGGGACACCGAATATGTGGAAGAAGAGTTCTTTCAAGACGCGAAGATGTGGCTCCTTGTCGAAGGATGCATCGAAGGAGAGTATCGGACGGGATCCCTTGAGGCAGTTACCGGTGAAATGAAGTTCTTCCATCGTGTGCACTGGAAATCGTTAGCCTTGAACATCAAGCCGGAGGGACCTTCGCACAGTTCTGCATGTGCATCTTGACTGTGGGACCATTGGGCGCTTTGCTCATCCATAAATACAAATCTTTGCCTTTTCGGGCTTCGAAGAACAATACATTGTTGCAGTTGTACAATTCGGCTAGTTCGTTGAGTTGGTAGAGCTTGGATTTCGTATCGAGCTTAGCATCCTTGCGACTATGGGGCAGTAAGGAAGCGATATCGTTCAAGAGATGCCGGTGTCTGTTTCGACAGTTGTTAGTTTTTCTTACTTCGCAGTCCTGGTGTTGGAGTGGAAGAGGTACCTGTAAGTAATACCCCTCGATGACAAGATCAAAACTCTCTGCTTGTTTCTCTTGACGCCATTGGCAGATGTTTCCTCCTCCTTCTGCCCGCTGGTCTTCGATAATGACTTATATACCGAAGCCATTGTGTTGTGTGGAGTTTTCAGGTTCCTGGCGCAAAAGATGTTGCGCAGACGGGTGCTCGAACTTTTTTCTCGATAAGGGCGGAGGGGAGGATATTTAGCGGCTACGCTTGTCCAATCGCGGACTAGCGCCGATAGGAAACTCAGCCTCGCGCTTTGTGTGAGGTGAACAACTCCAGGTCATTCTCGAATTGGTGGGGAAGATGGCGTTGAGAATATTTTTATTGATCTCTAGGTATTTCAGATATTCAATCTGAGTTTGCATTCTTCTCTACTAAAGACCTGTTGAAAATCCGTTGCTTCCTGCAGAAGCAAACACAAGCTAATGGAGTCGTTCGTATTTCAAAACCCATGGTTGCACATAATACAATTTCTAAGGGAATTAAGAGAACATCCTATTGAATAGCAGCGCATGGCAATCATCAGGCTTCATAAAACCCTATCCCCAAAAAAGGGAAACCACCACAGAAGAACGCAGCCGAGGAAAACCAAAAAGACAACCTTGAAAATGAAGGAGAAGCATCAGCGGCATAAGTTCCTGGAGACGAAACCAACCGAGCCTCGTGTAGACGCAGTGTATGAAAAGCCCTGAACCTGAATTTCGTGACTGCCCGAATATGCTCCTGCCGTGACATGTAACAGACGCCTCGCCTTGTATCAACCATAATATGTCCATATTGCATAAAAAACCCCTAGCAACATTTGCCACCCTTGGCTGCGCCATCGTCAGCAGGCTTGCTGAGTGAGATACCTTCGCGGGGTCCTAGGTTGGCTTGTGCAGCGTCGCCGTTATCGAGTGCCTTGCTCGAGACAATTCGATAGATTTCTGTAGCAGCAAGTCAGTACGTGTTGTTGGTTAGCAGCTACGGCGTATGTACCTGTGAGAATATTCTGGAATGCAAGCTCTACGTTGCTGGCATCAAGGGCAGATGTTTCGATGAATGAGAGGTTGTTTTCGCCTATCAAACATGTCAGCAGAGGTTCCATTGCCGGTGCCAGGCAACATACTGGCAAACTGCTTTGCTTCTTCTGTTGGCACCGCCCGTAGATGTCTCAAATCGCTCTTGTTTCCGACCAGCATAATGACGATATTAGAATCGGCGTGATCTCTCAACTCCTTCAACCATCTTGTGACGTTCTCGTATGTCTGGTGTTTGCTGATATCGTAAACGAGTAGAGCTCCGACGGCCCCTCTGTAATAGGCAGATGTGATGGCACGGTATCTTTCTTGCCCAGCAGTATCCCAGATCTGTGCCTTGATGGTCTTCGCATCTACCTGAATCGACCGGGTTGCGAACTCGACACCGATGGTGGACTTGGAGTCTAGGTTGAACTCATTTCGTGTGAATCGACTCAATAGATTGGATTTACCGACGCCGGAATCTCCGATCAAGACCACTGATTGCAGAGTTAGTATCGATTTCAAGAGCAGCGCAGCAGCAATAGTAGGCAAGTTGGGGCGGGATGGGGGGAGAGGAGAGGAGGCGGCAGCAGGTGGCGGTGGGGTTGAAGCTCACCCTTGAACAGGAACTGCAGAAGGATATATGATTAGCATGCGTAGGGACAGAAGGGGAGAAGAGGGAGCATATCATACGTCGTATTCGTCATTCGCCATGATTGCGGATGGGAGGAGGAGGAGGAGGAGGAGGGATGATGTGGTGTTGAGAGAGGAAGAGCAGGTTGGGTTGGGTTGGGTTGGGTTGCTTTGCTTTGGCGGCTGGGCTTTACTCAAGTAGGTGGTAGGTAGGTAGCAATCGAATCGCATGCGCTTTCTCTTTGGTGTGCGTTGGGGCAGTACAGTACGAGGACGGAGGTAAAGGCCGTGATTGGGGGTCGTGACAGGGGTTGCGGTGGATAACCTTCAGTTCACCGATGCCTCCTATCTTCTTCTATCTGGTATGTTTGCTTCAAATACCTCCACTAAGTTCTATGAATCACGACTACGATACTGGAGTACCATCTCTCATTGCTTTGCAGAGAATGGGCCATACCAAAAGACCAATCCAATGATAACCTTAGAGCAGCAGCAGCAACCGAAGCCTTTGTTTCAAAAAGTGCCCCTCGGAGGTCTCCAAGAGGTCTGAGTGACGACGGTGAGCTGCGTGAAAGACGAAGTCACGTGGATATATTTTCAACTACCTAAACCTGGAACCTGGAACCTGGAACGAGAGATTCCCTTTTCATTTGGCTACCGCATGGTGGTGTGGTCTAGCCAGTGCGATTTTGGCGTCCAGCGCATCTTCCTGTTCTGATTGATTCCTACCTGCCTACCTACCTACCTACCTACCTACCTACGAATACGTCCAGAATCACCAACATCACCATGTTTCGAAATGTACAAGCACCTCGTCCACCACCCCCCGTCGAGGAGATTGATGATGAGTAAGTCGACCTCCCTATTACCTCTTCTTGTTGCTTCGGGGGTGTCTGATGGAATCGGCGTCATGCCTTGCGATGCTTGAAAGATTTTACCCAATGGCCCACTTGAACCCTGGAAAGAATCAAGCTGACCCCGAGGCTTTGGTAAATAGTATCTCCATTACTTCAACCCAAGAAAGCGAGCACAGCGAAAGCCACGAGTTTACAGTCGACCAAATTCTGGCTGAAAAAACCGAAAACAGAAAGACCCTGTATTTGATTCGGTGGGAGGGATATGACATCCACCGTTCAACTTGGTAAGTAAAACTCGGAACCCTGTTTCCTCTTCTTGCTTTTTCATCCAGGAGATGTACTCTACTTGGAAAATCAAGTAACTGATTTTGAGATATCGGGGAACAGGGAGCCGCGAAATCACATCTGTGACAACAAAATTTTGGACGATTGGACGTCAAGGAAGTCACGAGAGGCCAAGGGGCTTGATCAGCCTTTTGACGTCGAAGCGTTTGAAGCCCACCTCGAAAGAAAGGAGGTTGAGAAGGAGACACGTCGCCGTCGACGCGATTCCAAGAGAAAGCGCCTGGGTTTATCTGCGCAGGTTTCTGATTCCGAGGATGGAGATTCTTCAAGTGACGAAGCTACTACCGAGCGAGATGAAGTCGTGAAATATCAAGGTACAAGCAGACCACCTGTCAAGTTGCCTGTCAAATCAACTGGCCCCAAGGCACCCGTAACTTCTGGCAAAAACACAGCTCCTGTGGCCAAGGCTACATCATCTGCAACGGTCCCTCCAAGCAAGTCAATGAAATCAACCCGGCCAGCACCTCAAGCCAAATCAGTAACGACAAACAAGTCTTCAGCCTCGGGTTCGGACTCAGAGGCTCCTTTAGCAGCAAGACAGCAAAAGTCTGGGGATGGAAGGATCCCAAAATTCTCAGACAAAAGGAGGACAACACATTCTCAATCAAAGCCCTCGACCCCAAGAGGAATGAGTGCAGTTCGAGGAAAGTCGAACTATCCAAATGTCTTCGCCGCCAGGCGTTCTCCTCCGAAAAATGGCGGTCGCGGACGCGCTCGTGGCACTACCCTTATCGATGTTGCTTCCGATCCCACCAAAGGCACGGCTCATTTCCCAAACATGCATATGGTTAGAAAGGCTGAGCTTGGGTCAAGAGACAAGGCTGAACGCGCTCCAGATGTAGATGCTGTCGGTGGGCTATTCAGAGCAGGGGACGCCCCCCCAATTGGACTGTTGAGACCGACCAGAAAGACATACGATAGCCTCCCTCAAAATCGTGTTTTTGAGGACGAGAACGAAAGCAATATAGAGACAACAGTTTTTACTACTGAGACTTCCCTAGTATCATTCCCGAAGTGGCAACAAACCTGTGCCTTTTGGCATGCAAATAAAGGATCTAGCGGAGCGTGCTCTAATGGTTATCGGTGCGGTTATATGCACGAGTATCGGGCAGGACACCCAATTGCCCCTGCACCAACTAGCAAATATCGAGAAGAAAGTTCTACTAGCCAGCTACCAGTTAACAAGCAACCACAGGTTCAGCGTCCACCACAACAGTACAGATGCTTTTTCTTCGCTCGGAAAGGTTATTGTAAATTGGGAAACGGGTGTTTCTTGGTGCACTCTGACGACGAGTCAATTCCAGTTGCTCCTCACCCAGGCAAGACCAACGAACCATGCAAGTTCTGGCTGGCCGGCCACTGTAATAAATCTGCAGAAGATTGTCCTCGCCGTCATGGGCGTCCTGATGATATTCGTGCACCAACACAGAGAGATTTTGAGACACCTCCAAATTTTCAGGAACAGAGACCAAGTGTTCGGCAAGAAAGCTTGAAACAGATTTGCACTCGGTTCTTGGCTGGGTATTGCCAATTTGGCTTGACGTGCAACTTTAGACATGAGCGCCTAGAACCGGAACCAGATGCAGAAGTAGAACCTCAATCGAAGCCTCAGCCAATACAAAGAGAAGCACCCATGAAATCGGTTTCCTTTGCCACGGACGAGCCAATGGATTTGTTTGAGGAACCTCTGCCTATCGCCCGCGATGATGGCAACCAACCTCGGCATACTCGAGACAACGAGCCGCCGCCTGTTGCCCCGGCGGCTGACAATTCCACTAAATTCGAGCCCAAATTAAACAAGATGAGCCTCGGAGATTACTCTCGAAAGAAAGCTTTCAATGATGGCACTACTAGGGCTAAGAAATTCATCTTTGGAGGTAACGGAAAAATCTCGCTTGTCTTGGACATCGGCGACTTGGGCAAAAAGTGTCAAGAACCCTGTGGCATACATTTGACTTCCATCACAGACATTGTACTGGATCAAAAGATCACTATTCAAGATTTGAAAGCTCAATATGGCACGTTTCATAAACTACAAGGTATCATAGCATTGGAGGGAAGCCTTACCCCAATGAGCAAGAATGATTCCGAAGAGACAAAACTTATCAACATGATTGTGAATTATCTCCGGCATCATCTCTGTGGCCTAGTTTGTTCCTCCCAGGGTTTCAATATTCTTGTCATGCCGGCAAGATCCGATGACTGGAAATTCCTTGGACTGGCTTCGTGTCCAAGCGACGTTCGCTTAAGATACCTTGTCGTCCAGACTGTTTTGAACACCACAGCCTGTCTCAATATATCCGTGCCAGAGTCGCCAGTTTCCCAGAAGGCTACTGCCATGAACCGCCAAACCACCATCTCCGAAATCGTGCATAGACTCGATATTGATAGTATCGCCCCTAACAGTCCAGGCCGCCGCCACGCCTTCTTTCTCATTTTCCCTGATACCGAAGAGAAGATCGCTAATTTCATCGCTAATTGGCTAAAGATATCACGAAGTGGCTGCAGAGTGTATACTGGTAATACTCAGGGGGCATGGAGCCTCTTTCTCGCCTGCAACAGCGATGTCTTCAACAATGGTGCAATCATCCTACATGATTCTCTTACTCCCCATGTCGACTTGATCCCACATGTTCAAAAGACACTTCTCTCGGTCAAAGCCGCGAAAAACAAGCAGTATAGTTGGTGGTCCATCTCAGATGGATTTCAACATTCGCACATACTTCCTGAGACTCATAATCGAGAAGAAAAGGACCGGGGCCCAATTGAGGCTATACCACTCTTGCCACACGGAGCCGCTATTCTGCTTACTCAAAGTTTTTTTGTTGCGGAACCTCAGAAAGCCTACGACCTGCTCAAGTGGTTCTTTGGGAGAATTGACAATGACCGTCATAAACCAGGCAAGATGAGTTCGCCCTCACCCTGGAAACTTGTACTACCCTACAACATCATCGAGTATACCCATGACCTGGCATGTGCCAAAGATGCAGAAAGTACCAGATTTTTAGAGGACAACCGTGATAAGCCTTCAAGAGAAGCTGACGCATCTCGAATTGGCTTGGGATATGCCACATGCGAGTTGAGGTTCAAGATATATGCTTATTTGGAAGATCTGAAACACCTTGGTGTTATAGACAACCCCAAACACGTCTGGCCGAAGTATTGCCCTGGCAACGGTGGAGAGATTCGTGATGAGTATAGAAGTCCCGTGATATATGCGCCTAAGTATGTGTATACTCATGATGAGATCGACTTGGTGTACTGGTTCGCCTCTTGGAGTATTCAACGAATCGATACGTATCGAAAGCTTGTTGTCCTTGGTACCAATTCGTCCAGTCGTAATAAGCTCAAGAGGCTCGTGGAAGTTGAGTTGGGAGAAGATATCCCGGAAGAACCTGAACATAGGAAGCCCTCCCAATCGAAACCCTCCCCCGAACCCCCAGCAGCAATACTGCGAATTCAAACAACGGAACCGCAATGCCCCAAACACCCTGCCAGTCTCGAAAAACAGAAGGCTGTGGCAGTGGCAGCACGCCTGAACGAAAATGCTCCACAAAAATCGGCAACCACAGAAGGGCATCAAAACGATCTTAATGTTGACGCTCAAATCCTCGAACTCATTGACAAGGAGCGCCCCAAGCACCCTCAACTTCGGCTGAGCACTTCGGATTTGGACACCAACGTTGCCGACTCGTCTGTCGAAGCTTTTGCGCAACCTCAAGTCTCACCACAATATTCACCTCAGTTTTCTGCCGAAGCGACATCGTCAGCAGTCCCTGAAAATTCCAAGGCTCCGATCAAATTTGCCATCCCTTTCAAATCTGGCTCCAAACCCGGTTCCAAGCCTGGATCCTCAGCTACAACGCCACGTGATTCCGGAACTCCTGCAAAGGGTGATGGCACGTTCCAAGATGAGTGGCAAAGAAAGAAGGAGCCTCAGATGGAGTGGAAGGAGAAGACGTACGAGCACACCACATCGTGGTTTCGGAATATGAAAGCCTCCCCGATGCGTAATGGGATCTTATGGGAGCATCTGTACGTTGGTTCGTGGGAGATGGTATGGCCGACCATCCAGTTTAAACCTTCCTAGGTTTGCATAGGTCTGCACTGCTTGGAGGTATGGAGTTCGATGATTGCATGTGTTAAGTTATGTACAAAGATACCCCTAGCTGCTCTAGAAGCATTATTAGATATATTAATAGTGAGCATTACCTGCAAAAAAACTATATTTTGCCCGTGATTATCGTGAAATAAGAGTTTCCCCTTACCTTCTATCTTATGTTCCTTTTTCTTCCAAAGAAATAGAACTTAGATAACTCTCTTGTCTATTCCTATATATATATATTATAGTTAGGCCTAAGTTCCCCGGAAGGCAACGCCGAAGCAGTAAGTTAGTCCGTACAACTTAAGTAGCGTCGTACCTAAATAATCTTAGTAGAGTAAGGGTAAAACAAATATTAAAAATAGTTTACTAAAGTAGCTAAGAAAAATTAAGATATCTCTCATTAGAGAGTAATCGTGAGGTTGACTCGTAATTCGCAACGCACAATTTCCGTACCCTCTAAAGGGATCGACATCTCGTAGGGGAAATTAGTCTACAAAGTGTTAGGCGTAACGTATTATTAAAGCTGTGCCACGATGTTACGCCTAAAAGAAACCCGGATCATTTTTAGCCATAGTGGACATGACTTCGAGAGTGGACTGGATGAGCAAGTTCAGGTAATAGTTTGGAGAAACCACCAGAAATTCATGAAGAAGCTCCGTCGTGTTCATTGATCATCATGTTGACAAACTGCTAGTAGGACAACTTTTCGGATTTGACTTTGAAGGACTTCCTTGTTCCTACCTAGCAACAGAATCCTGGGTAGTTTGACAAGAAAGGATTCTTAGGTTGTAATGTATGTATCTTCGTAACAAATTAGTAGATCAACCCCAATATTCAGTTCTTTTAATAAAAACCTTTGGCAAAGAAAGTTGTTATCGGTATCTTCGCTCCCCTTTTCCCCAACGTAGAGACTTGAACGTGTTTCTAGTATTTCTTCCACTGCTCATGATAACAAGCTTCCAGGTGATACTTTACTACGTGTCTTAGGATGATCTTATTCTAAACAACAAAAGAATTAGGCACAAACGTAGCAATTCACTAGTTTAAAGGATGGCCCAGTCTTAAATTTTAATTTTATGAGCTGGATAGCAACTAAAAAGGTACACATTTGGAGGAAAGTTATAGAAAGCTAGGGGAAAGTTAAGTAGCAAAACGCGGTTAAGAAATAAGTTTAATTAACTTCATTCTATACTTTCCTAGAATTGAAAAGGGTTCGTATAATAGACTCTAGTTTCTTTATCGATGTTCAACTACTAGTGTAAGAAATGAGTAGAGTAAAGTAGAGTAATAGCTATTTCTCTACTCTATTCAACCGATTTCAAGCGTTACTCTTCTCAACTCATTATCTATTACTCTAAGTAACTCTGAGTAATACTCTGAGTAATCGGACCGAGTCGGACCGAGTCGGACCAGCGCACAGGGTAGCATTTATAGTGGCGCCGGGGGGTTAAATGAGCCCCCTCTCCACCTCTTTTTAACGACGATACTTCTTTATTATAACCTAGATGAAGAGATAGAGGAGGAAAAGAAAGAGAAGGAAGAGAAGGAGATTAGAGATAAGATTAAAGATCTAGAACCTAAAGTTAATGACTTTGAGGATAGCTATTTATAATATAGCACTCAGAGTAATAAGTAATGCGAGTAATTACTCTACTCTACTCACATTACTCTGAGTAATACTCAAAGGTTTGAGTAGTTTTTGCTTACACTGTCAACTGCTCTTACTCAGCAGTAATTTCTATTTTTAAGCACTATACCTGTAAGCATGGAAGAAAGACTTTGTTAAATAGCAACACTCATTTTAAAAAAGGGGGAATGCGATGATCCGCACGTAGAGGAAAGGAAAAAGATTGATTAAGAAAGGAAGGTATGATTTATTAAGAAGGTATGGAGTTGTAAAGTTCTAGAACTTAATCTTTCTCATTAACGATCAGAGAGAAAAGCACTTTTGATTTTTGCCCAAAGTCTCCTCGACCGTCCCTCCCGAAATTGACAACATTCGCACTCCGGCTCTTCAAAGACATCACCGAAGTCATATCCCGCCTTCTTCAGCTGTTTACCGGTAAGGAAGACGTAAGAGGCTGGCTCGCCAGTAACGATCCAAGCCCCATATCGCGTCTGGTAGATCTGTGTATTGCGGGTTTGTTGTTTGGCTTCCATGATGTGTGAAGTGGATGAGTTAATTCGTGTGCATTTATTGTCTGTGTGCGATTGTAAAATGTTGTGGTTTCGAAATTGTCGGTTTAGAGACTGATTTATGTAGATAATCTGTATTTACTGTTCAGTGTATGAAGAAAAGGAGGACTGAGAGGATAAAAACAACCAAGTTTAAAGGTCTTTTGTTGGTGTTGTGATGTTGATTGTGAATCTCTTTAGGGGTTACAGATAAAGGATCAATAACAAAGTAAAATCCCAGACAACAAAAGGAATAATTCCTGGCAACTTGCTGTCGCATAGAAGGTTTAGGGTTTTAGTTTACGCTTTAGGGTACTACAGAACTTACAAGAAATAGCTATTTATCCCTTGTATATATCTTACATCACCTGGAATACTAGCAGAATCGCATGACTAGGACTAGTCAACTTGCTGTTCCGTTTGGTAGCTTTTTTAGGGGAGGGGGTTCTTGAACTCTACTATATAGCAAAGAGAAACTTCTCGTAATAGGTCTCGCTCAGGAACAGTAATCAAGTCAAAGAATTTTGGCCAGTGTTTCCATAAGTCAAACTAACTATAGTTGTAGATCGAAACTACGATAGTTTGATAAAACTATGAAAAAAGAGACATATCTAAGAAAAAGCTTCTAGAAGCCGAAAGGTCTCGGCATCAAGGAAAAGCTTGGCCCACCTTTTTTAGATTACCCCTTTCCCCCCCTAGTTCTACTATTTCTGGATGCGTTTCCCGTGGAACACCATTATATATTGTCTTAGTTCTAGTTCTAAAACTCCCAGTTTTAATATACAAAACTAAACTGACTAGTTCTCTCTATATATTTTTTTTATTAAAAAAAGCCAACTATACGGTTACTTGGCTGGTTTTCGTAAGCACATTAAAAATTGGACACACTGATTCTGGCAGTATGGTTAAAAGCTGGTAGAGACTAGGAAATACAGGTTTCAGTCATGTAGTACACGTTGCTTTGTCTTGAAGATGCCTCTTTGTTCCATTTTCGAATAGAAAACCTCTATAGAAATATCTATAGACTCTCGTGGACAAAAGAAAAACTTGAAATATGTGGACTCATTTTACAAGAATACTAAGATTAAGGGGGTTTAAAGTGGAAATGGTCTAAGTTGGTGAAACACGGAAGCGAACAAAAAGGTAACGAAACACTTTTATGAAAGTAGCGATTACTAAAGAGATAGTAATGCAATAATTATGCCACAAAGAAGGAGTGCGTAGTCATTCATATCATAATGCAACAACTTTTTTTGGGATCTACTCTAAGGGCATGACTAATGAATCAGACGAGAAGAACTACTCGAAGTTACCACCAAAAATGAACCACCAAAAAAAGTGAGTAACAACGCAACAGCTAGGTCAGTATGCTGGAGTTCCTCCAGCTCTTCCGCCTCCCTTCATTACTGGTCCGCACGCTCTCTCTCTCCTCCCGATCTCGCTTCGCCTGTTCCAAATCCTCATCTCCAAAAGGAGGAGTTGGAAGACGCTCAAAAAATCACAAGTAAGCCATCAGCTCATCATCCGTCCAACTAATCATATCTGAGGTGGTAGCAATGACGCAGAATTGGCGGAGAAGCGAAGCAATACGGGAGGAACAGTCATCCACTGTTCCTTCGTCCAGTTCATCTCCGAACTCCCTTCCCCTTTAACTGCCCTGCAGAACTGGGTGTAGCATCTTCGGACATCACGGGACCAAACATCCTGGGCTTCTTGTGGGTAGTTCAAGAGGTCTCGAACTGCTGAAGCGGCTGCGAGAGGGCGGTTTTGTATGTATTCAGCGGACATGATGGATGATAAAGGTGTGATGTGGGGTTGCAAGATTTTCTAAGACTAATAAAGGGTTGCGTTAATTAGATAACGTTATTTGTTGTTTCATTGTTCTATTCACCGGTCTTTGATTGGGAGTATAAATTGAGAGAACAGAAGGGGAACTAACAAAGAAACAATTGATTGTCTTCATAGTCTAACGACCTGTAACTGGGGCATCCAAATAGCACCAAAACCCAAAAATCACTGGATCACAAATCGCAGATCGCAGATCGCAGTAGTAAATCGTCACTTCTATAGGGGACCGGATTGCTCAAGTCGAATTGTCCTTCTGAACAAAGTGCAACTATAGAGGACCAGTGGACTCTTTTAGCTATATTATTCTTTATGGGAGCAAGGGAGCCATAAAAACTCCACTTTTGCCTCTTTACTGTAGTATGCTCAGTATCACACATGTATTTATGCTTTAATTTCTTGCTCTTGTTAGTAAATAAGAAAGAGAGAGGAAAAAGGAAAAAGGTACATTTATTCCCTAACTCTCCTTACACGCCAGGAGGAAGTTTCTCCCGAGATGTTTACTTCCCCTCTTTCCCCTCGCTCTTAACCCTAGTTCCCTCTCTCCTTCTTTTTCTGGCCTTATTATTCTCCTTTCAAACTTATAGTGGGTTTTAGTGCGTATTCCCAGATATTTGTACGGACCCTTTTTGACACAAATGAGAAAGTCGGTTTATAGGCTCATTTCTTTTTAGTATCTAAAACTCAAACGCTCTGTTGTGCCGAGTATTTTAATAGTACTCCTCTGAGTTTAATAGGCTAAATAGGTACTGAGGCTTAAGTTATAAAGGTGTAAAAGTGGGCAGAGTCGGGAAAACACCGAATTATGCCAAAAATGTGCGAATTTTAAGAGTATTGATATAGATAGTATAAGTCTCTAGAGGTTTAAGTTAAGATCATCAAAACAAAGTTACTAGTCTTCTAAAGTAATTCGTTAAATAAGGGGACTTTTAGTATAAAGAGATGGCCGTACGAATATTTCCCAGTCTATACTATAAGTTCGTTACTCTTTCTTATTTCTACTCTCGTTGTTTTTTAAAGAAGAATTAAGAAGAAATAAGAAGAATTAGACAGGCTAGAGTGGCTGGTAAACAGTTCAAGTCATGTTATAATTCAACCCTAGTCTTTTTATATAAAGGCTAGAAAGTTATAGGCGAGAAGTAAGCATATTTTCCCGCCCTATTGTTTGCATAATAATGTGAAAGTAGTTAAACAGAGAAGAGAGAGTTTCAATAATAAGTAAATTCAGGCTCATTTATTACCTGTAGTGGCTTAAAGATTTCAGAAGTAGCATTTGTCCATATTTGCCTTTTACGCTCTGCGATTTGCGATTTGCAATTTGGTCGAGTTTCCTATATACGAGACGCCATACTTACCCCCTTTGTTGTTCTTATAATCATATATAATACTCGACGTTTTGTAAATGATATCCACTCCCGCCCTCAAAGACATAATAGTTCTACCAAGAGTCTGGGAATAATGAACATAACAGATGATTTGATTGAGGATATAAGTTTATAATAATAGTATATATAGCATACAAGTAGAAAGGAGGTAAAGGGTTGTGTTTCAACCCCTTCAGAAGACTAGTTTGAGATGTATAGATAGTATACCATCGTTTCAAATTACTCCAAGCAAGAGTTTAGATATGTAAAGAGATAAATATTGTGTTTCTTACCGCCACGCACTTAAGCAACAGTTCAATATCCACCGACTCTATTTGTTATATCGTGAATGACAGCGACTCCCCACCAATGAAGCACATTTCCCTTCAGCCATACAATTGGATGAGTGAGTTATATTTACTAGGCCTTGAACTCACTCTCCAAAATCCCATTCTCCCTATATATCCCTTCAATCACTTTATGTCTCTCAACCGCATCCTCAAACCCACAAAGTGCCCCTCCATCCACCAAAATTTCGCCCTTCCCCTCCCTCAACGCTTTCAGGGCCCGATAAACTCTTGCAACATTCCCACCAGGAATCCCATCAATTCCATTCACTGCTTCACTGACAACCTTGACTTCCTCAACTGTGTCGCTCTCAAAATCGTGAATCTCAAGTTTCATATCTGGATAGCCGATTTGGAGGAAGGGCCCTGTACCTGTGATTCTGATCTCTCCCCTTTCGCCGTAGATACGCCAGTCGAGACCGGGTGTGCCTTTGAAGGGTGCTCCACCTCGGAGAGTACACGAGAGAGGAATGGAGGTGGAGAGGGTGCCATGGAGGTAAATTGTATCATCTCCCGATGAGGGGCAGTCTGTTTTAAGGACATTGCCTTTGCCATCTAAAAGAGTGACAAGAGGACGGCGATTGGCGAGGAGTGTTTTGGGCGGGGTCAGGAATCCGTAACCTAGAACTGAAATTTCTCTCTATTAGCCTCTCCCCTTTGTTTTTCTCTCACTGAATGACCAACATACCATATTGAATGTAATCAATCGCATGTCCAAAGTGGATGGTCAACATATTCCCACCACTCTCCCTTTCCGCGAGATACTGTAAGCCTTCCGTCGTGGTCCCACCCCCATGATGAGCTTGTGAATTCCAGGTACTACTCAATACTCTCCCAATCCTGCCGGATCTAATAATATCCTTGATTTGGTTGATAATAGGCGCTTGTCTGGCTTGCAAACCCACAATAGCGTTCTTAACACCAGAAGAATTCTTAAGGGCAAGAAGGGCTTCGGCATCCGCCAGAGAGCGGCCTAACGGCCATTCAACATACACATCCTTCCCAGCTTTCAAGGAAGGGGCAATAGTTGCGTGGTGTCGGTCGACTCGAACAGAACATACTACTAATTCGACGTTAGGATCTTTTGCTAGATCTGTATACAACATGTTAGTTTAAGTTCATTCCTGGGGAAATATGATCATCAGATTCCCCGAAGTCGAAATTTGACAAGGAGGAAAACACAAGAGAACATACCCTCAGGGTCTCCGTAACCTTTACTCCCCGCCCCCAACTCAAACAACTTGATAGCCTTCTCAGCACTCTCAACAGAGCTATTACAAACAGCCACAATCTCATAATCTGGGCTGTTTTTCAAATACGGCAAATGCGCGCCTTTGGCCCATCCTTGAGTAGAGAGACCGATGAATCCGACTTTGGTTGGCGCCATTTTGAAAGTTGTTTCCTTTCTCTCTTGTTTGGTGAGAATAGGAGGATGACGAGGTTTTATTTTCGGAGAGAGGAACCATATATAAACGGGATCCTGAGTGGGATAAAGGTGGAAACTTAACGCCGAAAGTGGAGCTTATAAACGCTCTAAGCCTTTGGGAGCCTGTGATATGTCAGTAAAGTAGTATCCACTGTGCCGCCAACTCAAATCACCCCGCACGTAGGCTGCTCGAGTAATTACGACATTGGTGCATCGAACAGAGGGGAGAAAGTCATGCCGTTGCCGAGGACTTTTTAGCAGCGGTAGCGGCCAATTTGGGTTTCGGGTAGCTCTACCGAACTTTGTGGTTTTGGGACACGGAGACGTGAGGAAATTCCGAAGTAGCTTTTCTCGGGACCGACTGGACATGGAATGCTCCGAAAAATCTAAGCAGTCGGCCATTTTCGCCATATCGATGTTGAAACTAACCATAAAGGGAAATACTCTCGAGGAGGCACTATGTCAAACCCAGTATCAGTAATCAATTGACAACACATTTCTCAGCATCAATCACAAATCAGCGAAAAGGGATAATACAGTTACGAACCAGAGTGTGGTAAACATGAATTATATACACTCCATTGAACGTTACCTTCGAGTCCAAAGGTGTGGTCAGCCTGGAGCAGATTCCAGTGGCACTTTCCATGGAACGGTCCCTTTTGGAAGGTCCTCATGGAACTTTTTATGGAAAAATAACTGAGTTCCATGGTAGGAATGGTATTAAAGAGGTTCTTATGCTCCCGAAAGCACGTGTGTATGTTTGGAATTCATGGAATACATAGCTAGTGTTCAGGTATAGGTCAAGGGCCACCCCGAAAATGTCCACCATTTTACAATATAGAATGAAGCCATCCATTAGATAGCTCTAGACTTTCCTGAAGTTCCAGATGGCGAACTCCAGAAATTTAGTTGGTGGACGATCTTCTTGGACTACTGGTTGAGCTATGTAACAAAGTGAAGTAATATAGCAACGAATTAGATTGCTTGATACATCGCCTAGTTTATTTACGAATGAGTAGAAGTTGTAAATTAGTAACTATGAAATCCTTTAATTAAATCGAAGAGTCACTCTCTCCTTACCATACCCTGTTACGTTACTACTTCCGTCTACCTCTGAGATCGTTTCACAAGCTTACCTACTTTCTTGAGGCTAACGGATATATAAGCCGAACCATCCCCCAGATTTTGAGATTTTGCCCTTTTTTTTCTTTCTTTTTCATGGCAGCCTTCCTTCAATGGAAAAACGCTTCTCGGCGTGACCTTGTGGTAATGTCCCTCTCGAAGTTACATTCCGAGCAGGCGAAGTTGACAAGCAGGGCACCACGTCGCTGGTGATGTTCTATTCCGCGTCCCGGCTACCTGCTTGGGACACAGCATCTCGACACCGTGGCTCGTACCCACAAAATGCTGTACACCCGTCTCGGAGAAATCTGATTCGGAATACTCGCCCGCGAGCACAGTGCTGTGTCCCTAGCTACAACTACATTCAGGACTGGTTCTTCCCTCTCGCGAAAGCAACTGGTATCGGGAGTTCCAAAACAACGCGCCTGTACCGCTGAGGTCTCTTTCGAGATCGATGTGCACGCCGCCTGGCTACTGTAGGAGCGCAGATCTTTCAATATTGCCCAACTTGGCGACTTCCTTCGGGGAGTAGATCTTACCACAAATTGGACCTGTCGCAACACTGTTTAGGCTGGCCTACTCAAGAGCACATTCATCCACAAACCTGAGGTCCCTATCGTATGGGCTTTGAGGGTAACCGGAACGTACTGTCTTGGACTAAAGGGCGGTTCGGGTCCCCTTCTCTGGTGGTTTTCCCGCTTACAGAGGTGCATATTCTTCGGAAAAAGCTATAAATTCATTTTACCTGTGAGCGGGGTTTTCCTTGCATTGCATACCTGCTTCATGTGGGGTGCGAAGTAGGGAAGTATCAAGACATACCTGTCTACCTGGTCTCGATAATTGGTATCGTTATTGGTAAGTGCTCTCTTTCAGTTTCCTTGCCAACTACCAGACAGGACATATGGAATCGGTCATTTAGAGAGGTGGCTTTAGCTATACAATCCTCATGCCTCTTCCCATCTTGGTCTCTCTTCCCTTTTATTACCTTCCCTAGTATAGCTATGCCACTTCGTTTTAGCATTGGAAATGTATGAAGCTATACTAACACAGAAGTTTCCCAACCTCAGTTCTCCTAGCTTCTGCAATCCAAGTCACAGCCAAAATGCAGCCCTTCAAGCCAGTCCACCTTCGTACAGAGTATCCTCAGCATCTCAACTTGAGGTCGTAACGTAATCATCGTATAAGGCTCTACCATGGCAAAATAATCCAGCTGATTCCCGTCCTTCAAAGCCTCAATATACTTCACTATGTAGTTGACTACGGTCCCCCTTTTCAGATCATCATTTGGTTGACACCAACCGAGGCTATTGTAGGAGTGAGGGTGGGGTGAAACCCATGATACTAGCTATATACAATGTCGGGTCGCGACAACCCCAGCAGCAATAAATTTTGGCAACCCGTGAAAGGTAATACTACCCTCGAGATACCCGACGTAAACTCAGTATCAGTAACCAATAACTCAACAATCAGATTTCTCAACCATAAAACACACACAATCATAAATCAAAGACATCAAAGTCATGTCGTGTACTCTTTTTTGATTTCTGTATCTACTTCAGCACGCCTACAACCTGCGCAGAAGCTCAAAAAAGAAGGAACATTAGCATCCAGATTTGATCTACTGACGCCATACTATGAAGAAGAGACTCCGCAAAAATTCGCAATCCCTCAACAAGATGCAGGCCCTTTATACTCCAAACAACTAGCCCCTGAAACGCGAACGACGAAGAAGAAAAAATTAAGAAGGAAGCCTATCATCAAATAGACACATACAATTCCTCAGCACAGCCGCGCTTATATTCGCAGAAGTCACCTGCTGCGGCAAAAGAAGAAACACTCATGAAAGTAGAGAGGAAGAAAAAACGCCACCGGTGAATGCTTCAATAATGTCGTTTTGGAGAGAAAAAAGTGAGTTTTTGCTTTGGCAGAGAATACTTGGAGATGTCTCGCTGAGAGTCGGGGAAAAGGGTTGGCCATCAAGTTTTTGTATAGCGACCCAAATGTAATCTGGTTACCATGGTGTTGGAACCTGCCCAGAGGGTAGAAGGGATATACGTTATGCATTAGAAAATTCGAAATTTGGATTTTGAAACTAGCCAGGAACTACACAGCTCCTGATACACCGACTCCGATTGAGTTGTTCCGTGGTCGCCCCCACCCCTGTGTTGAGTTACGATAATTGCGTGGGTTCTCGGACTGGCTATCTGGAGTACCATTCCTCTGCGGTGGGTATGGATGAGGAAGCTCAAGGTCCTGATATTGCTGTGGTGGGGGGACATTCTGATTTTGTGGACCACCTGGCTGATCGTGCACATGGCGCACACTGCTCTCTTTTTGCCATGCGTGGGCTTGAGATGGGTCGGTATCGATTCGAGTTATCACTGGAGCTGCCCCTCTTCCACCACCATCTTTCCGCGGCGATGCTTCAGTAGTCTCAACCTGATGCCTGGGCCCACCATTCTGGCCAAGATCCCCATAACGTTTGAGGATTTCTTTGGTAGTTATATCACTCTCTTTCGTGAAGAGAGTTGGGTCAGAGAGAATCGATTGAAGGTCCTCAGGTACCTAGATAAGAAATCAGTAAGGTTGAAATGAAGGAGGCATTGGAGAGCTTACTTCACACATTTGCTCATTGCATTCGATGAGCGTGTGCACAACCTCAATCGCCAGAAAATTATCATCAACGGGAGTTTTCGCATTGGTGAAAAGGATGTTGGGCGCAATGACAGTGGCGAGGTTGTGAGTGTCCATCTTCGAACCAGACTCCTCGTCAACTTGATGGAAGGAGGCGACCCAATTGAAAAATGAACATAAAATCTCCAGACAATCTCGATGAGCTTTCGGTAGCAAACAACATGTTAGATGCAGCACCCGCCGACGTTTATCCTCATCGGCAATCTTTTGAGTAGCGATGAAAAGTCGGTGGAGTTTGAAAGTTAACAGTGGGTCAGGTAACTCTCGAAGGTATTTCTTGAGAAGCGCTGCAACCTGCACAACGTTTTCTTTGGACAGATCCACCGACTCACAACCATCCTTATCAATGGCCACCATAGTGGTATTCAGTCTCTTGATGTTTCCATTCTTTCGGAAAACTCCTTCCACAGAAAGATCCATCTTTCGCATGCTTGTAACGACGTCGTCGACAAGTGCTGGAATCCTCAAGGCACCAGGGCCAATGCCATCAGTAGAATCGGCACCATCCCTTTCGATTATGAGCTCAAGAGGCACACCAAAGACGCCCTTCTTCTTGGCTCCCTTCTTACCATCATTCTTGAAAGCCTTGCCCATTTTGTTCCAGAATGTTGGCTTTCTAGTCTCAATAAGATTGAGCAATTCTTCCATCGTAAAGTGGCCTTCCAGCATTGGCTGCATAGCAATGACAGCAACATGACGAACGATAAAATACTCCAGGGCAGAAAGTTCGGAAAAGTATTTCTTTCCCCCATTATTTCTCTGGCCGGATGGATCTGACGGAGGAATGTCTAGAGCGTTTCCACTCGAAAAGTTGCGTTGATGTCCATTCAGGAGTTTGGGTTCGGTCACAGAAGTTCGGAACATTTCATGACGGGCGTG
Organism: Hymenoscyphus scutula; assembly: GCA_001399465.1. Taxonomy (NCBI): domain Eukaryota; kingdom Fungi; phylum Ascomycota; class Leotiomycetes; order Helotiales; family Helotiaceae; genus Hymenoscyphus; species Hymenoscyphus scutula. Next base: position 45,899 of record LKTO01000139.1, on the reverse strand, counting down.
TTTGTATGCGTTGGGTCTTTGCTCTTTGGCTTGCTCTGCGGCTACGATTCTCGGTATGTCGTCCAGCGTCAATGCATCCTGGTGACCAAACATAAGCTCGGTTCGCGATTCGCCATTGCTATCCCTTTCTTCCACTATCTGAAATCCTCCATTTCGGGAGTCGGCACCATCTGCGCCAGCGGAGCCAGGCCTGACAGAACGGCCCTCAGGGCCATCCATAATTCGCGAGGTCCTTGCTTTCTTAATTGTCGATGACAAATGTTTGTCCATCCGAGTACTTCTCAACCGGCGGACATCATTGAGAGTACTCTCATATGAAGATTCACGTGGCTGGTCATCTGCATTCCCGCCATACGACTTTGATCGAGTGTCTGATCTCAAAATGGGCGTATCGTTCCCTCCCACTCGATGGCCTTCCTTTGAATCGTAGCCGTTCAAATTTGGGTCATCAGAAGTATGTGGAAGTGTACCACTACTCCTTAGAATTTCCAGTAGCCGTGCCAAGGCAACCCGGAGAAGAAATACGTATTGCTGGAGTCGGGTGACTCGCTCAAACCCACCAACTGCGTCGGGAACTCGGCTTTGGCAGTTGTTGCAATATATCTTTTGATCCGTCTCGCTCCATCTGACATCTTCCAGGTTTTGTCGCAGTTCCCTTGAACAATTTGTACACTGGAGACAAGCAAGATGCCAACGGCGCTCTTGGACATGGGCGCATTCATCTTCTATTGGCCGTTTGCAAGTTACGCATTGGTCGGAATTCGATTCGGCCAAACCAGGTGTCCCGGTCGTAGCTTCGAGTGATCTGTCGTCATTTTTTATTTCTTCCATGTCACCCAAATCATCCAGGAATACATGTAAGCCCTCGGGGCTCTTCTGCTCTCGCTCGACCTTGAGAGCTCCTTGAAGACATATTCTGATCAGGAGTTTCAAGTAATGAGCTAATCCAGTAACTAGAGCGAGGAGTTCTTGGGTCACACCAAGTTTCCTCACCCCCGTCTCTTGCGTCTTTGATAATAGAGAAAAGAACGCCACTATCTTTTTGCATAGAAGTTTCGCTTCTCGCGAATAGGACAGCCCTAACCCATATTAGTTTAAAGATCCCCAAATCGTATAAAATTAACATACCCTTCATTGCTAGTCTTGTCATAGTTGCGTCCAACTTATCGGCAGAGCGGAACAAAATATCGACATGCCAGATGAACTTCTTGGCCACCAGCACTCCATCCACATACGCGCCGTTGCTAACATGCAAAAGCATATCTGATATACAAGCCGCGGATGACTCTTCGAAGGTTGAGAGAACACTCCATATCTTGTACACCTTCTCTTCCATTCTTTCCTCCTCGTCCCTCACGGCGTTACGTCCTTCCTCGTCTGTGATGTCCTTGAGTTCTGGCCTTGCCTCTGTTGCATCCTGCGACGAAGCTAATCTCACGTTCCAGAACTTGTGTATCATGTAGCATTCGGGGTGCCAGTGCTGGTTTTGCCCATTCCGGAAAATCTCAACAAATTGCTTCAAAATGGCTGTCTGACAGCCGTTGCATCGTTGCGCAAATTGTGTCGAGTAATGGTAATGACAGTATACTTGTCCGTCGTGCTCATAATAACTGTCCTGCGCTCCAAATACTGTCGGACAAACCGAACAGGTGAAATGGTCGATATGGTATTTTCGGTCCAGAGCTGTGATGTACGATCCGCGGAGAGCGCCATTGCATTTGTGGCATATTAAATCGAGGCGACGGAAGTAATCGGTTTCGCAAAGAGGATATTGCCCTTCTCCCTCCTCTTCATCTACTGGGAAGAACTTCGAGGCAACAATCTGGCTACAGTCCTAGAAACCAATTAGTTTAGCGCATTCGAGGAGCAAGTAAATACCTACTCGACATCGGAAACAATCCAAATGAAATGTACCACCAAGCGCCCGCACGAACTGTCCTGTCAAAGGTTCACCACACTTCTTGCACATTCGTAGCTGCCCTGAGGCTGTCCTCCCATTGCGCGGTCGTGATCGATTGCGCTCGCCGCCAGTCTTGTTCGGGTCGTCCTTGTCTCTGCCATTTTGGCTCCCAGATGGCGATAGATTCCTCCTATTCTCAGGGGGGTGCCCACCATTTGGCGGCTGGAGTTGTTGATCCTGCATTCCCACATCTCGATCCGAATGGTATCGTCTGCCATCATCTGGGTAGGGCTGGCCATCATAATTTCGCCCCTCCCCAGATGGGCCTCCCTCTGCTTGAGGACCCATCGTGCTGGGCTTGAGCTGAGCACCTCCTATTCCTTTTCCCTCTTCGTGTATCGCTGACGGTCGCTATGGTATGTGGTGTGGGTGATTGCTTGGGCCGCCTGTCCTGGGTGGGTGGGTGTTCGCCAGCGTGAGGGTATCGATGGAGGGTGCTTTCGCGGAAGGATTTTGACCTGCTAGCCTGCTCTTTCGGGACGACGTTTATGGAGAACTGACGTTGTCGAGTCGCATGGCCCGGTGAATTGGCCTCTGCATATGCGATTATTTGCTGGCGACTGAAAGGTCAAGGAACGTCCAACCCGCAGCACCTGAAACAAGAACCATCGACCAGGAATCGGAAGAGATGTTGTGGCAGCGGGTGGCTGTTTGTTCTGATGGGATGGGAGGGGAGAGAGGAGGGGGGGGGATATATTTGAATACGAGGGTTCCCTCGGCCACCAAGAATCTTCGTATGCTCGTGTTGTGTCCTGGGGTGAGTTGAGACTTGGACGCTGTTCTCTGGACTGGCTCCGGTCTCTGGGTTTCGGTGCGGTGCGGTGTAGGGGGGTAGGGGAGGGGGGGTGGAGATGGGATTTGGTTTGCTGTACAACGTGGGGAGATTGCGATGGAAAGAATGACGGGTAGACGAGGACGAGCGGAGGAGGGGGCGAGAGAGAGAGAGAGGGAGAGGGAGATGCGCGGCTTCTAAGAGTCGTGAGGGACAGGAGAGTATGGATGGTCGTAGTCGTCTACAAACGCGCAACAATGGGGACGGGAGGGCTAGAGATGGTGCTAGGTACCGTACCAGTACCTAGTGGAGGTACTGGACCAGTACTGGACCGAAGGCTCAATTCGAAAGTTCACGCCAGAAATATGAGGCAGATCGCCGTCCCTACCAATGGAAGCTAACTGTAATTCACATAATTTCGCCAAAGCAGTTGGGAATGTGTGGTCAACTTTGGAAAGTACTTACTATGAATGGTTTAGATCTCGTTTAAATATATTCTTACAAGTTCAGAGACTTTTCGTCATTATTTTACATCTATATAATTGTTTCAACATCCATGATCTATCACTCCGACCAGGGCTTATCTTATAGTAATCTACAACTACCCAGGAGAGGAACGCTAGGAAGCTCCGTCAAGCATTAAAAGAATAGGAGGGAAAAGGGAAATGGCAGTCTTAGAAGTCTGTAGCATGGGAAAAGCCACTCAAGAGCGAAGATGTTCTAAAAAAAAAGGGTCAATGAGTTGTCTTGCAGCAGAGGCACGCACTAGAGCCTGACGGGTCTTCAATACCTATCATACCTATCCAATAATAGGTACCCCGGAACCAATATTTTCTCAAGATAAACCCATTTTCTCTTTCGTCTGAAAGATTAATGGTATATGAGCTTACTCATACTACTCATACTCGTAGGTTGAGTATGTTTATTACGCAGTTAGATAGATATACTAACAAGGCTGTCTACCTCATTTAGTAAATAGAAGGCGAAAAGTCCTAGGAGAAAGGTGTATATTTTCAAGAGAATTTAATGAATAGAATAAGCTAACCAGATTAAATACATAAATACATACATAAATACATATAGGTACAATAAATAAATAAATAATTCCAGAAAGAGGACCAGCGCATCGCAGCCTCATCCAAGACCCACTCTTACCTACTTCTACCTATAGGTAGTGAAAATGAACCTCGCCTCCTACTGCAGGTGGTACAAGAAGTAGGTACTGTACTTGACTTCCAGGTTCTGCGGCCTTACGCGCTGCTTCTAGCTTGCCGCGCAGCACTTAAACCCAAACTGTCCTGTCTCATACGGGCGCCCAAAACCTCCCACCTCCCTCCCACCTGCATCCTCACCACCCTCACCTCCCAGACCGGAAGACCCTCTCTCTACCTACCTTACACCTTTCGCATCACCCACCTGCAACGAACGCAGTCATGTCGAATCACTCCATAATCCGCATTACCAAGGTATGTTCATCTTCATCTTCATCTTCATCTTCACCTTCATACTCGTCCTCAACCTCATCCTCATCCTCATGTTTCACTGCCAACGAAATCGCGGGGTCGCAAGGCTGACAGACGCTTCTTTCCTTCCTAGGAATTGGCAGATATTCAAAAGAACTCGGATCTCTGTAAGTACCCGTCCGTACATGGCAGATGATGCTTGCGATTGCAAATCAATCAATACTAGATCTTCATTCATCCTGACTCTCTCTTATAGCCCTCGCTGTCGCCTGTCGCGATGTCGACGTTCGGAATGTGAAGGCCATCATCATCGGCCCCTCCGATACGCCATACGAGTTTGGCTTTTTTGAGGTTGGTGACATGCCACCCCGCACAGGAGTAACCTGCTAATGCCTCTTAGTTTAATGTCAAGTTCGGCAAGGGTATACACATAGAAGAAGTACAGGAAGAGTAGAAATGGAGGCTAAGATGCGGCAGATTATCCTGGAAAGGCACCATCAGTTGTAGCGACGACGACAAATGGAGGCCGATGTCGCTTCAACCCAAATATATACGCGCAAGGAAAGGTTTGTCTGTAAGTTTGCGCTGCCATGTCCCTCTACTACTTGACGCTTTGCTAACTCATTACCCCAGGTCAATTCTCGGGTAAGCACATATTCTGTCGGTTCGAAATGCAACCAGAGGCTCACAATTCCTAAGCACGTGGAGAGGAGAACGAGGCGAGGAGTGGTCGTCTGCGCAGGGCGTTGAATCCATCTTGATCTCCATACAAAGTCTGATGTCTTCAAATCCATACGAGAACGAGCCTGGTTTCGAGACTGCCAACGAGGAGAGTGACAAGAAGTACCAGAGAGACTATGTAGCCAAGGTTAGTCGCACGGGAATTCGCAATGGATGTTTACTGATCTAACTCAAGATCCGCCACGAATCCCTCCGCATATCAGTTATCCAACGCCTCGAAGAGTACCTAGGCATTTCCCCTTCCGGTGACGTCGCACCACAATTTTCCGCAGCCACGAGCGATAGCGAAGACGAGAGTCATGATGTCGACCGGGATTATGATGAAGGCACAGTCCATTTCGAGCCATTCAAAGACCTCTGCAAACGCCGCTTCCTGTGGTATTTTGATTCATACCTCCTTGCTATCACCAAAGCCAAAGCTGAAGCTAAAGACGGCCAACAATTCACTCGCATGCCATTCGAATGCACGAGCAATGTCATGGATGGAAAATTCAACTACACCGAATTAGAAAGAAGACTAAAGCTCATCAAGAAGACCCTGGACGATGAGACGGACAGATGGGCAGCAGAAGGGTTGGTGATTAAGAAGCGAGAAGGTACTGCGGCAGCCAATCTACAAAGACAGTATGAGCAGGTGGTCGAGGCATACAAACGAGACAAGAACGTTACCTTGACTATCGAATTGGTGGACAAGAACCCTTTCGTTTGGTCCATTACATATTTTGGACGGCCCATGACAAACCTGGATGGAGGTCTATTCCGAATCAAGTTGTGCTTCAGCCCACGATTCCCGGATGAGCAGCCACGAGCCAAATTCGAGACTTCACTCTTCCACCACCGAATCGCACTCGATGGCACTCCGTGTTATACTACCAAGCGTGTTGAGGATGCCAAGTCACATATTGAGGCAATCATCGAGGCACTAGAAGAAGAATCACCTCCTTACGACCCTCGGACACTCGTCAACCCAGAAGCATCAAAACTCTTCTGGGGCTCATCTGACGATAAAAAGATGTACAATCGCAAGCTTCGGAGAGCAGTCCAAAGAAGTATGGAGTAAGTGAAGCACTCTTCTATCTACACCAACGCTTCTCTAACCAGTATCAGGGAGTGATGATGATAAACGACGTACCCTTCGACCTTGTTTTATTTTTCCAACATACACGTTTACGTCTGTTCGACCTTAATAAATGAGATTAGCGCTTCGTTCTTGAATGGTTGTTTTTCGAGTGTGCATTTACGGACATTTCGGCGTAACAAAGGGTTGGTTTTCTCCAGGGTATCTCATAGCAGGCGGGCAGGGCCATGCATGGAGTTTTACTTGTCTTGTTTGTTTTTTCTGCACTTTAGCTATGGCGATGGAGGTGTGGACTGGGCAAGGAGAGAATGGTAAATTTGGTTCCGGGATGGGAAAGAGACTTGCATGAAATTAAACCAGGTACCTTTTACTTTTGTGACTTGATCGCTATATATTGGAACTTCCATGACTGGACGTTAAAGTATTATTGAGGATATCCCTGCCTCCTCCATGGCAAAACCGTAAGTACCGCTGAAATCATACAGGCTCGAAAATATACATAGCAGGAATTCCTCCGGCCTCAAAAATGAACTTTTTACTGTCCCTTCCTCTCGCCCTCCTTGGTCTTTTCATCCTCAAACCACTGGACAGCCCTCTTAATACCCTCGGGTAAGGAGACAAGTGGCTCATAACCCAAGCGGCGCTTCGCCTTGCTACAATCATAATATCTCGTCATACAACTATACTTGACCTCCCTCCTCGTTAACTTACTCTTCTTGCCAAAAATCCAAAATCCCCAATCCATCAACTCCCCCAACACATTACCCATATCCTTGGATATAACCCAGACATGATCGAGTCCCTTGTCGCTTCCCTGACATCTCCATACCATTCTAGCGAAGTCCCAGAAGTAGACGGGTTCGCAGTTTGTGATGAAGAAGACTTCGCCGTCTATCTTTTCGTGGTCCAAGACTTCGCTTTTGTGCGCATGGGTTTGGAGGAGCGCGAATGAGGCAAGGCAGTGGGCATGTGCGACGTTTTGGACGTAAGTGAAGTCGAAGAGGTTTGTATTGTCACCGAGTTGGAAGCCTGTCTTGCCGTCGCGGTAGACTTTCATCATAGGGGGGATGAGTTGGACGTCACCTTCGCCGAAGATTCCGGCGGGGCGGAGGGCGCAGGTCAAGAGTTTGGAGGGAGAACGGTTTGCGGAGAGGACGGAGGCTTCTGCTTCAGCCTGCGGGGGGTTTTGCTGGTTATTTCTATACTTTTGAGGGTGCAATTGAGGGGTGCTTGAGCTTGGCGGGAAGTGGGAAAGAGGGCCGAGCTATTAAAGAGATAGCGGAGGTTACAAACATACCTTAGTCTGTGAATAATACTCTGTCTGCGCCTGGGGAGGAATAACAGGCCATCGCTCATCCGCGTTTATCAAATCGGTCGCATTATCCGAAACCACGCTCGCCGAGCTTGTATACACCAACGCCTTGACACCCGTCTTCTGACAAGCCTCAATCACACACTGCGTCCCGTCCACATTAACCTTCTTGTACAACTCCCTGCTTCCCCCCGCCAATGTCGGCGAAGCTGTGTGAATAACCACGGCGGGTTTTATCTTTTCAAAAATCGGGATAAGGGAGTCAATGGAGGTAATATCGGCGTCGAAATAGGAGACACCGTCGGAATCGGGACGACGGTTTCGTGTTGTGCGGACGTCGAGGACGGAGATTTTGGTGATGTAGGATTGGAGGAGGAGGTTGACTATGTGGTGGCCTAGAAAACCGCAGCCGCCAATTACGAGGACATTGCCGAGCTCTTTCTTCGGGTTATTGGGCGCCATGTTGGGCAAGAGGAGGATGTTTGCGAGGGAGAGAGGAGATGGTGTGAGATCGAGAGCTGGGAAAGAATTGGGAGGTGGTTGGTTGATGTTTGGTTTTGGGGTTGGGGGGGGAGCGGATAAATTATATCGGATGGAGATGACGGGAACTGGGGTTAGGTCTGGGCGTTGGGGCTAGACTTAGTTGGGACACTTTGTGCTACCCAAAATCAACTTCGACTCTCTATGAAAGGGGGCGGAGACGGGGGGTTGGTTTTTCACTCTAACATCACCGCACTCCCAAGGGAATTGATAACTTGAGAGAACCCTATGGTTGTCATTCCAGAAATTGATATATTGATTCTTGATGTCTCCTCAACGCGATTATATTCTTTGGTTGTGACAAGCTTCAAGTTAGTTACTATTAACTTGCTCATTGATTTTAGACATACCCATGCAGGAGCAAAAGCATAACATTAAATAATACACTATGTCGGCCAAACAACAATACAAAATTCTTCCAAGGGGTGCCGCTGAGCTTCTAGAGAAGTTGCTTTCGGTCTCACATGAAATCCAAGCTACATGGCCAGATGATGAATAGGCGTGTTGGAATCAATACTGTGACACCATTGATGCAGAAGATAGCAAGCAGCGTATGGGTTGGGTAACGGGGTAACGGAAAAGTGGACATGCCATATATATATCAGGGGAGTTAATTGAATTTTTAATTCGTTTCAAAGATATTCTCCATAATGATAGACTCCGTAACACTTGGACGGTGGACGAGAAAGAAGCGTTCGGTGTCTTTCACAATGAGGTACTCAAGACGAGGCCGAAAAGAGCACATACCCTGGAGAAGAGAGAGAAGGGGGGCGGAACCCGCCTCTTCTGAATCCCAGAAGACAATGAGACCCAGACTTCCGGTATAGTATCTTCTCATGTGACCTTCCTAGAACGATGACTTGAAAGACTTACTACTTTTATCCAAAGAGCGAAAAACGACAAATCAAAAAACACTCAACTTCTCACTAAATTCCAATCTAGATTATCTCTCATCACCCACCCATCCATCCCCATGCCTCCCTCACCAACAACCAGTAATTCTGCCCTTCCTTAAAAATTACTCCCATCTACTTCGAGTTTCCATGTCTAGGTTTCCAGTCCTTGAAAGTTCTCAACCACCTTTTTACCGTCTTGATCTCCCAAATATGCGCTTGTTTAATCAAAAGCGGCTCCGCAGCCACATTAAGAATCCCATAAGAATCCCAATGATGACCCGCACCCGCGATGAGGTATTCGGGGTGGAGATCACTGGTTGTGCGGAGAGGAGCCCTGGTGGAGTGGGAGCAGAGGTCTAGCCAGGGGTCGATGCCTTGGGAGGTTTAGCAAAGGTTGACTCCAAGGTGAGAGGGGGGGTGGCATTCGGGAGTGGGAGGGTAAAGGGAAAGGGAGAATTTGGGGAGGGGGTTTTGGACATACTCCCATCAATAAAAGCAAGACGATCAGCTTGGAGGTTGAAGCCACCGTATTTGTTGAATTTGGAAAGGTCGGGTGTGGGGGGTATTTTGGCATATTTTCCGTCCGGGAAGGCCCAGGTACACCATTGCTGTCTAGAATATAACACTTTAGTTAATGTTACAAAATTTCCCTCTATATGTACTTACGTGTAGTCTACTTGCAGCACGTTCATGATCAAGGATGGTCCTGAAGAGGGCGCAACTTGATATGCGCCAAGTTCAGTGCACGCTACATCATCGAGTTAGCAAGCTAGTCGACATTTAATTAGGCAGAAAACATACTTGTCCATAAATAGGAGCGACCTGCTCCATTTGCTGTATCTGCCCAGAAGGTTTCTAGATATACTGTTGGCAGGACTCTGAAGTGGAGGGATTCTCAGACATACCGTTTTGGGTTCCAAAGCAGCCATTGATGGAACTGTCAACATCGCCAGTTGAGCATAGTGGCAGGAACTGACTCTTGAAGTAATTGGCGTAGTTTCCTAAATTGGTCCAAGGCTCTCCATAAGTATACTTTGCAAGTGCGTAATCAACAGCAGTGATATTTTCTGGAGCATCAATGTTGGTAACATTATTGCAGAAGCTTAAGAAATCGTCATGGTTGTAGGCTGGGTACCAGTTAAGTTCCTGCCAGGTATAGGTAGGGTAGTTGAATGGTCCTCCGACTTTGCAATGTTTTTCTCAGTTATGCGTCAATTAAGAATATGTTGGAAACTTACTAGGGAATGCAATAGTCATAGCAAAATCCCTAATATCCTTCAGCTTTTCCAGTCCAAATATTGCCTTGAGTTCTTGAATAGCTCTGGTATTGTGAGAATCAGTCAACTTGTCGATTTTGGCAACAATTCCATTAACACTGGCAACACAATCTTGTGGGCCATACCGTTGAATCGGATTGTACCTGGGATTTCTGTTAGCTAACCCGTAACATCTACTCACAGATAATATCCCAACCATTCGGGGTATGGTAACACGATCTCAACAGGTGCACTGCTGGCAATCCCACCAAACAAAATATCACCATAGGTTTTGACAGAAAATGCAGTTTCCGCGCCAGCAAGGCTTCCTCCGTAGAGAATCCATGGTGTCCCTGGTGCTGTCAGGTTTCCTGCAATACCTGGGAAAACAGCATGTGTGGCAAAGTAAGCATTATCTGCAATGGCTGGGGAGCTGTCAGATATGAGATTGAGAGCAAGAATGGATGTACGCACATTGATCACTGGTGAGGAATCGTAAATCATCAGTTGCGCTTGTGGGGAAAGGGTAGCTTTGGCCATAATATCGGTCCTCAAGAATGACACCCAATCCTTTCGTCTCTTTCATCAAAATCTGTATAACTACAACGGAGTTAATATATATCCCGGGGAGGATATGTGAAGGTCAACTAACTACCAGTTTGGAGATTGGAAAATCTGCTCGTTCCTGATGTTTCCCCACTGATGTAGAGAAAGACTGGTCCTCCAGGCTTATAATAAGTAGAGTCAAAGAAATATCTCTGTTTAAATGTGCCATTGACATGAGGCTTATACTTATCATCATGTTGCAAATGGTCAATCTGTAGTACAAAATCCCAAAAATTAACGATGAACAAATAACGAGGGTGATGACGAACAGGCATGTCAATAGTATTTGCGGGGTATGGAGATGCCTGTCGATCACGGAGCAACCCATCTTTCTCCCTCCCAATCCCCTTCGAGGCGCATGCTAAACCGACAAGACTTGCCAAGAGTGCATAAGAGAGCCGCATCTTGGCGGTTGATATAAAAATGCAGAGAAGAAGGAATGAGGTCAAGAAAAAAGTGTTGGGAAGTATCCCCCGGGTAAAGAGCAGAAATGACTGGGATGGGAACTAGTCTGGATGAGGAAGTTCGAATTACTCTGCATATTGTGCCTGGATGGTGCATGTGCTACTGTAGTTTGTAAGAGAGCTCACGTTTCCCGCCCATCGAAGACCTATAAATCGGTAGGTGAGAATGACATTTATTAGGCAAGCCCAAGCCATCATTTATATTGTGGTCCCATCTCGTCGTTCTAATATCAATAGAATGGAAGTTAAGTGCCGCGAAACCAATTTAGAAATCTCGTATACATGAATCAGTCACGTGGTCACTCCCCTCTCTAGAGCAATAAAAAGGAGTATAAATCGCTTGCTTTCTTAAGGTAGGACAAGCCCTAGCTAAATACTTATCTAAGAGCTCTAGATTAATGCTAACCCTTCTTTATCAGCTCTATAAGAGTATTATAGGCGTTATAAAACGAATTCTCGTTAAAGAAGTCTATATCTAGTACTTAATAAGTATATGTTATATTCTTCTACTTAGACATTGAAAAATCCTCTATTTCCTTTATTTCTGAATATTAATACTAAAGTATTACTTTCTTTACAATATTTTAAAAATACTTTAGATACTCTAGAGTAATAATAGTTCCAACTAGGTTAACTAGACATATTAAGTTATTATAGAAATATTTATTTTATTTTAAAGTTTAAAGTATTAAAGAGTATAATAAATTATAAATTTAACTCTATATTATAAGCCTAAGTAACTCTGGAGAAATAGATGTACTACTTAGCTTTATTTCTTTCCTAAAAATCAGGGAATTGTAACTTAAGATATATGTAAGATTAATAAATTTTCAATTATCCTCTAAATATAAAGACCTTTCCCCGCTATAAGAAAGGCCTCTTAAACACTCTCAAAGTGACACAAATCAATCAAACAATGCCTAGTATTCTCACAAAACACACAGAAACTTCCCCTAAAATACAGCAAAGCAATCGTGGTATAAAGAGGATCGCTTGCCAAAAGATAGGCAAGCAAACCAATAGAGCCTGTCCAATACCACAAGAAAATATCCTTCTCACAACAGGTAGTATCCCATACCGGCATCCGCGGGGCGACATTTGCTTCCAGAAACGGCGGAAAGGTAGTCCTCCATGAGGTCTTCGAGGTCTCGATTGCACTTGGCTACCATAACCGGGTTGGCATACACCTCCACGGCTCCAAAATCATCCCCAACGTCGGCGTTTGAGACTGTCCAGGCATTCTTCAATAACTCCCATTGCTGGAGAGTGTTGTGGTTGTAATGATGGCGCTGGCAGTGTTGACAGACGATGGAGGTGACGAATGTCAGCTGTGCGTGCCTTAAGATCCCTAAGTACTCGCTAAGGAGCTGGCTTCGCAATGCCTTCGTTGCGTTCTTGAAATCGACGTTGGTGGCGTGGCCGAGGTCGTTTGGAACAATGGGACGTAGCTTTTGAAGTCGACGAGGGCCATTGAGCTGCTCCAACCGAGTTCTGTAATAGGTGTCGACTTGTCGCTCGCTCGCCAGGTATTGAATTTTGAAGGCTGCAAACACGGCCGGGGCCAACATGCTCAGGTTGAAGGCTCGGGGTAGTCGGGCAAAAGTTGCAGGCGAACCATCCGGAAGGACGCGAAACTGGGTCTCCAAGAGAATAGGGGGGTTGACTAGGTCGATGTTGGCAATTTCAACAAAAGAGTGGCCAATGTACTTCTCAAGCCCCATGAAATCAACACTAACTATGCCAGATACTGCCATCTCAGCTGCCTCGAGCTCTGGATTTGTGGAGGTTGGCTCCTCGACGCGCTCGTTGTTCAGAATAAGGGAGCGCCTCGAGTTTTCGCTATTTCTAACTGACTCGAGCAAGCTGAGGAGGTCGTGGTGCTCTGCTGGTTCTCGAACGCGTCTGTGTGAGGAGTTTGCGGTTCGGGTTTGAGCCCCCCCAGCGTATTCCTGCCCTGCAAAGAGCCCCTCGAACTGTTGGTACGGGTCCTGGGAAGCCATCGTTTGGATTAGTCGTCTATTTATAATGCAATTGACAGGTCTGGTGCGATAGTGTTGGCTGTTTGTCTTGGGATTGATTTTAAGGGACTGTGGAGAAGAGGTTGTGCGCTGCCGAGATCTCGTTGCAGAATTCTGACACTTGTTCTTATCTACTGGAGGCGACCATGTGGAAAGAATGACGTCGACCTTGTTGGGACACAGGGAGAAAATATCGTATTCTTTCCGATATGTGTAGTGATCTCAAGTGTGAGAAATCCAGACAAAACCCAGAATCTAGAGACAAAAGACCTAGCAGGGGGCGCCAAAATTGGTGAAAAGAGCCAAAGACAACCCTGAAAAGTGATAGGAAATTGAAAAGTCAAAGCGGAACCCACTGCCGTGTTTATCGTACAACTATGTTCACATCATCTTCGCAGCCAGACTGCCTGTCAAGTTCCCAGTGAAGCTAGAATGAGTGTCAGAAGCCATTCACTCCTAAGAGACACTTAGAGAACTTAGCGTAATCAAAAATGACTACTGTGTATTTCCCACGATTCATCTGAATCTTGAACTCTCAAAAACTAAACCTTGAAGCCCGTGGTTGTGGTCTTGGTTGGTATGCTAATCCAAGGGTTGCTGTTTGGTAACGGCCAGACGGGAGAGATAAAGACACCCACCCCCTTACACTTCTGCAACTTAGTCATTCTGTCCCTCATTGGTTGGAGAAATGGTTACTTTGGGCAGATTTCAATGTGAATTGACTTGGTTAGTGGTGCATTCCACAGAAGCTCTACAGAAGACAATGGCTTCTCCGTGGGGAAAAAAACACTGACACCCAATTGAACAACCTTGCCACCGCTATCATACATCAAATAATGTGGATTTAGTCCTACTGCTAACTCAAGATATCAGTCCTAAACCATCACAGGGACATGGCCCAAACGATTGAAAACTTAAGCACAATTGCTGATTTGTGAATGACAATATCAGATGTCTGAAAATGGAGAAGAAAAGAAGAAAGAGAGGGTATTCATAAGCTCCTTCAAACACTACTATTCATGGCAACGCAACACACTCGATCTCAACATCTACACCCTTTGGTAGTTCCTTGACCGCAACACAACTTCTGGCAGGCTTGTGCTTGATGATCTCCTCATACTCTGCATTCATCTCCCCAAAATCCTTCATATCTTTTAGGAAGATCTGGACCTTGACCACTTTATCAAGGGATGAACCAGCTTCTGTGAGAACAGCAGACAGTGCATTGAGGCAGGCTTTCGTCTTTTCACCCATTGTTCCTTGAACAAGATTCCCCTGAGCATCAGCTGGCAGTTGACCTGAGCAATAGATTGCGTGGGTTGTCTTCATGGCCTGAGACTAAAAAAGGATGAGATTCGCTGCCAGTTTTCATATGGTAAGGAAACTCACATAGGGACCAACAGCTGTAAGAATGTTAGCTTTTGAACAAGAACAGTTGGATTTCATGAAAACCAACGTGGCATAGCATCTTTGCTGAGGACAGGAGTCATTCTGGACATGGTTGCAAGCGATGAATGGAAAGGTCTCTTAGATAGGAACGCGTATTTTGAAGCAGGCCTGAGTGTGGGTATATTGAGATTTCGCAAGGAACTGGTTAATGAAATCCTTGAGGTATTCATGGTGATGGACAGAGCTAGGTAGGTTGATTGCGAGCAATTGAGGTGTCTCAAGCTCGTTGTTGTTGCTGTTGTTGTTGCTGTTGTTGTTTGAGAAGGTGGAAGTTCAACCGATTAGTCATCTTCGAGCACGTGGAGCGAGGTAACAGCAAGAGACAGGACTGAGCTTCTTGCTAATTAATATGCATCTATAAATGGTAGGTAAATAGTTATTTACGTGAAAGGTATAAATATTGACTAAATAAAACTTATACGCACCCACTTGTCTGTAGGCGGGTGGCTTTCGGCTAAACCATTGGCTGAAGCTAATAGAAGTGACAGCAGGGCTGAAGAGCGCTAAGGACACGTCCCTTCTCCTTCTCAAAACCTCCCTCTGCAAGTTCAATCGAGAACCACATCGCCTCTTGATCTTTCCCACGATCAATGCCACCTGCCTTTCTTTCCTCTAACCTTGACTGAGGATTTTTTTTAATGTGAGTATCTTCAACCCCTCGTCCTACCTAGCACACATAACTCTCCTCTCCGGCCATCTATCTATACCACCTCGTGCACCATCTAATGTGCCCCAGCTAACAATTGCTCAATTTCCAGTGCCTTTTGCTGTTCTTCTGCTTGTTCCTTCATCATGTCTGCACAGGGGGGCTCCGTACGAAAGAGGAGAGATAACTCGACTCCGGCCAAGGCGAAGGATGCTTTCGCAACTGGCATTGCAGCTCCTCGCGACCCGGACCAGGACGTCATTGCCAAAGCCAGCCTCGAGAACAAATCTTCCGGCGTGGAATGGGATTACCGAATAGCCATCACAGTCCTGACGGTCTTGGCTTTTGTTACCAGATTCTGGGGAATCAGCCATCCCAATGAGGTCGTTTTCGACGAGGTTCATTTTGGCAAGGTAAGGCACCACACCACACCGATCCTTATTCGTGGAGCTGTGCTGACCTGCATGCAATTAGTTCGCCTCTTATTACCTCGAACGAACCTACTTCTTTGACGTCCACCCTCCGTTTGGGAAACTACTTTTTGCCTTGATGGGTTGGTTTGTGGGATACGACGGACATTTTCACTTCGAGAATATTGGGGATTCTTACATCGACAACAAGGTGCCATACGTGGCTTTCAGGGCCATGCCAGCACTTTTGGGTGCGCTGACTATCCCAGTGGTATTTGATATCATGTGGGAGTCTGGCTATACGCTTCCAGCTTGCATTGTTTCTGCCTGTCTCGTCCTCTTCGATAACGCGCACATTGGCCAAACCCGATTGATCCTGCTCGATGCAACACTCGTTTTCGCCATGGCCTGCAGTCTGTTGTGCTACATCAAATTCTACAAACTCAGACATCAACCTTTTGGAAGAAAGTGGTGGAAATGGCTTTTGTTGACCGGTTTCGCACTCAGCTGCGTCATCTCAACAAAATATGTTGGTACATTTGCCTTCGTTACAATTGGTTCGGCAGTTGCAATTGATTTGTGGGATCTCTTAAACGTCAATAGGCGGCAAGGGCCATTGGACCTTCCCGAATTTGGCAAGCACTTCGTGGCAAGAGCGATAGCATTGATCATTGTTCCATTCCTTTTCTACCTTTTCTGGTTCCAGGTCCATTTCATGATCTTGAACCGATCAGGTCCTGGAGATGACTTTATGTCTCCCGAGTTCCAGGAAACCCTGAGCGACAACATGATGACCGCCAATGCAGTAACCATCGATTACTACGACAACATTCAAATCAAGCACAAGGAAACCAGCGGCTATTTACACAGCCACCCTGACAAGTATCCATTGAGATACGACGACGGCCGAGTTTCCAGTCAAGGACAGCAAGTCACCGGTTACCCCTACGCGGACGCGAACAACCACTGGCAAATTCTTCCACTATCGGAAGATGTCACCATCGGGCATCACGTGAAGAACAATGACCTGGTTCGCCTGAAGCACATTGTTACCAACTCCATGCTCCTCAGTCACGATGTCGCATCGCCTTACTACCCAACCAACCAAGAGTTTACCACCGTCCCTATGGAGGAAGCCCTTGGTGAGCGCCTGAATGACACCCTTTTCGAAATCAGAATCGAAAATGGAAAGACCAGCCAAGATCTCAAAAGTCTTTCTGGACAATTCAAGCTCATTCACCATCCAAGCAAGGTTGCAATGTGGACTCACACAACACCCCTTCCAGATTGGGCTTTTAAGCAACAAGAAATTAATGGTAACAAGAACCTCGGCCAAAGCTCAAACATTTGGTACGTGGATGAAATTCCATCCATCCCCGCAGATAGCGAGCGTCTCGTCAAAACAGAGCGCAAGGTCAAAAGTGTTCCGTTCCTTAAGAAATGGTTCGAGTTACAGAGAGCCATGTTCTTCCACAACAACGCTTTGACCAGTAGCCACCCTTACGCAAGCGAGCCTTTCGTCTGGCCATTTCTATTAAGAGGTGTCAGCTTCTGGACACAAAACGAGACTCGTCAACAAATATACTTCCTCGGAAACCCTCTCGGCTGGTGGTTGGCTAGCAGTCTTCTCGCCGTCTACGCGGGTATCATTGCAGCTGATCAGCTCTCGTTGCGCCGCGGTGTTGATGCATTAGATAAGCGTAAGTTTGATACCCTCTATCATAAAACATGGCTAATTATATTAGGAACCCGATCTCGTCTGTATAACTCCACTGGATTCTTCTTCCTTGCTTGGGCCATGCACTACCTGCCATTCTATCTCATGGGACGTCAATTGTTCTTGCATCATTATTTGCCAGCCCATTTGTCATCTGCTCTTGTCACGGGGGCTTTACTTGAATTTGTTTTCAATGTCGAGCCTGTTCTTGAAGACTCAGCTGTTGCCAAAGGTGGCAAGAAGACTCCACAAAAGCACCTTCCTGCTCGTGAGAAGTTGGCTGGACAGAACTTGTTTGCATCTTGGGCCGCAGCAGGAGTAATTATCGCCGTCGTAATTGGAGGCTGGTACTACTTTTTGCCTTTAACCTATGGGTACCCAGGGCTTTCCGTCGAGGAAGTTCAAAACAGAAGATGGCTTGGGTACGATTTGCACTTTGCAAAATAGAGAGCACCGTCTAGTTAGACATGTATAAATAAAGGGATGTCGTGAGGAGACAATTGGGTTACCTAGGGGGTATTCGCGTCTGAGATTAGCGACTGCATCTGTATCATATCCTTGAGGCTGTGAAGCTTGTTTTGGAATGTAATTTTCTTGTGTCATTCTCCCTGCAAACCAAATTGTTGCAACGCTTTTCTTTTTGTTTTCCTGTCATCTTTTTCTGTCGTGTTTTCATTACCTCGTCTCTTGTTTTCATTGCGATGCGAACCCCACCCTTTTTTTGAAGTTTAATGAACTGAGTAGCCGCCACCCTTTCTGAGCCACGCATTTGCCTCTACCAACTACATGATATATAAAGTATGCTTTACATATCATGTAGATCCGGAAAATCGTCTCACAAGCCCTCTATGGTCTTGAACTCGCTCCACAAAGTCGGTCCCAATTTCTCTTCGTGCAAATCCTGCCATAACACGGTTGCAAGCTTCACTAACAATTTTACTCTCCTCCCGCAATTTAGTAGTGTATACTCCTTGCCAGCCAACATAAATGTGCTCCCGCATCAAGAATTCCACATGCTCGGGCAAAATATTTTTGCCGTCGTATCGGAAAACACAAACGTCAGCTCGGCCTGCCTCGAATCTGAGGGAAATAATTGTATATAGCAGGTCTTCTCACAGATTAGTGTCTCCTAGATGTTTACCAAAATATTTGATGGGGATGCCTAGGGCGTCAGACCGGGGAACTGCTACTCTCTCTGCCAGTAAACGGATGTCCTTGTCGGTAGAGTCCTGGTGTATATTTTGGTGCTTGTCCCGTTGCATATTGCAAGTGTACACCCTTGACCTTCTTGGCTCGAGTGGCAGGAAGCTCTATTACTCCATGGTCGAACACAGCGGTGGAAGAAGACTGATGGCCCCTAGATTGTGAATAGAGAAGTAATCAAGTGAATTTCGAAAATCAGTCGTATCCAGTTCTCGAGTGGATATCGCGCTGTTCGGGTATCCATGGGTCTCCTGGGTCCTCATTGACACGATAGCATAGGGTGTTTCCTCTCCAAGGGAAACTTCATCGCAATTCATCGCAAGTCGGATGAGTGTTTTTCGGGAACTTACATAGATTTATTGGTGATTCCTAGGCTTTGGTGCGTACCAGTCCCTGCTTATGCTCTCATCCAATATCAATCTGCAAATGCATTCTTCTGTGGCCGAAGAACACCGGACAATCCATATATGTCATTGCTGTACATGGCTTCGATGCTGTGCTTTGGAGCATTGTTGCGCACCGGGTTGCCTTCCATGTAAAGATTTCCGAAAGCTAAATTGAGGACCGCGGTTTGGATTTAGTCTTGGCTATCGTAGATCTCGCCTTCGTCCAAGTTGGATTATGTTTTGAGCCAGATGAACTCTGGTATCTCGGCATCGTGCTTGAAGATAATCGCTCGACGCATGTTTGGGCGTTGTGGGGGAGCAAATTTCTTGAGAGAAGAGCAGAGGCGCTTGTGTAGTTCTCAATCTGTACGTTCACATTCTGCAAAGCAGTATTTGGCGTCATTGCATCTGCCGCAGGTCGTTATTGGGGGAAGTGCTTTTGCTTGAATTGATATTCACATCCAGATCACACGTTCTGGAGAGCGATCATGACCTGAGGCATTCTTTTGCTCGAGAAACAATCCTTGGTTGATCCCTTGATCATATACTTGATCATATACGCAATTTCTTTGGGTTTGGGAAGTCTGCGTTTAAATCAGTATGTTGAATTGCTTCTCTTCTAAACCTCACATGTATGTTCGTGCTATCTTTGTTAGCAGGTTCATCTAAAGGTAATCTTACGACGGAAAGCGAAAGCGACAGTAAATAAATCGAGTTATCTTTAATCATACTCGAAACAACGGGGGCAACGAAACAAAGATTTACTGCTGCCGCTTTTAAAAATGCCTCGCCGTTCAATTCTAATACCCGACTGCCATGGGACTTTAGCCTCTGAGGGTTACTCGGTGACTTGGCCGGTCACTCGTAGTTCACTCGATGATTACTCATCCATCTTTTTGACAAACGTTCTGTTGGTTGAAAGATCACCTATTCCTTGACATTGGTATTGCTTATGCTCAATGTTGATGCTACATCCAGGTTGGACTTTGAGTTTACCCCAACTTTCGGGTACTTGGTCTCTGTCTGCCTGCCAAACCCCACTCGAGTCTCAATTTTGGTTGAATGTTATGATTTTGACATGCTACCCTTTCTCTTACGAAAAGCCATGCCAATGCAGGAAGTGCACAATGTTTGTTTGTATTTGTTTGAATTCCTAGAACCTAGACATTCGACAGGGCTATGCAGTAACCATATACTCTCCGACAATAATTGAGGTTCTCATGGGGTATTGACTGGAAGCTGCTCGCTCCGTCTTTTCTCCTTGCGCTCTTTTTTCCGTTGCCTTTTCAATTCCTTCTTTGATTCCTTCCTTCTCACTCGCTCCGCCTCCTCGAGATTGTTGCCCGCAACGAGATCATCGACCTCCATCTTATCAGAGGTGGCATTTTCGCCTTTTGTACAACCATCCGAGGACTTTTCTACCTTGGGGGGAGAGCTTGGTATTGGTCGACTAGGAAGTATTGGAATACCCTGTGGTGCACGCTCAGAATCGACATAGGTGCTCTTAGACTTCTTCTTTCTCTTTTTCTTCTTTGGCTTCTCAGTCGGTTGTGACTCGGTTCCGCCCTCTGCTGCTTGTCCGTTTTGAGCTGATTCTTGATTGGAATCCTTCCCAGCGGCTAGATCGGTCGCTTTCGCCACGTTCTCCTCGTCTACTTGCATATCGTCTTTGCCATAACAGGAATCTGCCATTGGATGCTCCTTGGCCTTCTTGTGGGCTTCGGGGGCGACCTTCGTCTTCTGTTTCTTTGCTCGTCCTAGACCCGATCTGCCCTCTTCTTCATCACTACTCTGCTCTCGCAGTCCCCGCTTCGCACTTGCAGCTTTCTCTTCGGCATCTCGAGCCTTGCTGGCCTTGAGGGTTTTGGAGGGGAAAATTTTGGCGCGAAGGTCTTTGTTGCCCGTTTCAGCGTCAGTTTTTAGGAATTGCGCAGGTATGGGGTGCCCAATTCCGAGTCGAGGGGGTTGTGGACGGAAAAGCTCAGCATCTTCGGCTTCGAGTTGCTCTTGAGTTTTCCTTGGTTCTTGACTGCGTGTAGAGTTGGCGACCCAGCCTTTGACTACCGCTTCGTGCCTTGCGATTGCAACGGCAATTTTGTTGGTGATTATGTCGTATTGTTCCTTGGAGAGGCCGACGGACTTGCTCCCTCCGTCGTCTTCTTTCGTCATCGAGGTGGTGGGCAGTTGAGGTTGTGAGGTTTTGAGGTTGTTGGTGTTCCAGGCTGAGAATAAAATTCCCTTTCAGCCTCGTCTGCACCGAATTATTCCCTAGGTGGGCACGGACCAGATTCTTCGCTTCTTCACGGAAGTTGGGTCAAGCTCGCCGCGACTCCATCCGAACCTGAAAAGAACAAGTCCTCAGAAGTCAAAACACCAACTCTTTTTTCCCCTTTTCCACCAATTGGCAATCCCTCTCTCCCTCTGTCCCTCACTCCCTCAATCCCTCGATCCCCTCATTTCTTGTCAATATGTTCAAGCTCGCCCGTAGCCGGCCCTTCGCGGCAGCTTTCAAAGCCTCCAAGGTAAGCCGCCTCCTTCGCACCCGCGAGCGATGCCAAAATGTCCCTTCAAAGCCAGCCGCTGATAGATAGCGCCAGGTCAACTCGCCGTCTCGTTTGGCAGGTGTTGCACAACAAAAGAGAGCTCTGAGTATACACGAATACCTCTCTGCCGACTTATTAAGAAAGGTAACGTCCAGTCCAGTTCAGCCCAGTCAAGGGCCGATGCAGACCTGAACTAACCAAACCCTCAATCAGTATGACATTGGCGTTCCAAAGGGCTCTGTCGCAACCACCGCTGCCGAGGCCGAGGCGATCGCGAAGGAGATTGGAGGTGATGATATGGTCATCAAGGCACAGGTTCTTGCTGGTGGACGAGGAAAGGGCACATTCGACAATGGCCTCAAAGGAGGTGTTCGCGTTATCTACTCCCCAACAGAAGCCAGGATGTTCGCAGACCAGATGATCGGACACAACCTCGTCACCAAGCAAACCGGTGCCCAAGGGCGTCTCTGTAACTCTGTTTACATTTGCGAGCGTAAATTCGCCCGCCGAGAATTCTACCTCGCCATCTTGATGGACAGAGGCTCCCAAGGCCCGGTTATCGTTTCCTCGTCGCAAGGTGGAATGGATATCGAGACTGTCGCTAAGGAGAACCCAGCTGCAATCACCACCACATATATCGATATCCACAAGGGTGTAACCGATGACATTGCTCGCAAGATCTCAGTCGATCTCGGATTCAGCGAGCAATGTATCGAGGATGCGAAGGACACCATCCAAAAGTTGTACAAGATCTTCATGGAGAAAGATGCCACCCAAATTGAGATTAACCCTCTCTCCGAGACCTCCGATCACCAAGTTCTTGCTATGGATGCTAAGCTTGGTTTCGATGACAACGCCGAGTTCCGTCAAAAGGAGATCTTCTCGTGGAGAGATACCACACAAGAAGACGCCGAGGAAGTCGCTGCCGCAGAGTCTGGTCTTAACTTTATCAAGCTCGGGGGTGATATCGGATGCTTGGTCAACGGTGCTGGTCTTGCCATGGCAACCATGGATATCATCAAGTTGAACGGTGGAGAGCCAGCCAATTTCTTAGATGTTGGCGGTGGAGCTACCCCCCAAGCCATCAAGGAGGCTTTCACCCTCATCACCAGCGATCCTAAGGTCACTGCTATCTTCGTCAACATCTTCGGTGGCATTGTCAGATGCGATGCTATTGCCAAGGGTCTTATCAGCACCGTTGAGAGCATGAATCTCCGTATTCCAATTATTGCAAGATTACAAGGAACGAACATGGAGGCAGCACACAAGTTGATTAACGAGTCTGGCATGAAGATCTTCTCCATTGATGATCTACAGAGTGCTGCTGAGAAAGCAGTCACGTTCTCAAAGCTTGTGAAGTCTGGTATGTTCTCAACTTTTCCTAATTATCGACCAAACTAATTGTTTTTTAGCACGGGAAATGGACGTTGGTGTTGAGTTCTCCCTTGGTATTTAAGCAGGCCGTAATGCTGCTACGCGTCTCTCTGTATTGATTCCCTTTCCTCCAGCAGATACCTGGTAGAGTATGTATAATGCATTGTGTTTTAAAAGTGCTGGGCTTCGTTGGTTATTTCATCTCCGGATTCCATATTTGGATTCAACGCGAGGAAAGGAAATATCCTTTCCATCAATAAGATACACAGGCGTAAACCATACTAGAGAAATCATGCTCTAGGCCACCTCCCATCCCTTCCAATTCCATTCTCCTTTTCGCATTGTTTGCTTTGATCGTCACTCTTTCTCGCGATGCCCATACTCAATTTTACTTGTGGCAATCTCGTTCAAATTTCAGACATCAGGCGACACTAATTCATAAGAATGGACCAGTCCCTGTGATTTTTCAGCGGGTGGATTGTAACCCACGGAATGGGATAACTTACTTGCTTTTGTTGTGGCAGGAGTGAACAAGACATAGAGGGGCTTCGAAATATACACGACTTCCCCATCATACGCCGGCACTACCAACTTTGCAACCGGATACATTGCAATCACACCAAGAACCGCATACCAATTTATGTTCTGAGAGATGCCTACAACAACACCAGCAGGTTTCCGGAATAAGCTGGCGATCGGACCCCACACCAAATCCCAGCTCATCTTGAATGCCCACATTGGCAACGCGGCAAGGAAACAATGCCAGTGTTCCAACCATCTTGATCCCCTGGGTTCCGGCTCGGGTTCTCGCACAAGTTCAGGTAGTGGTGGACTGCTGGGCAAACTGCTGATGATTGTGTGATCCGGATATTCTGCTGGCAGCGGTATTGGTCTTCTTCGCCGACTCGCCATATGTCCTGGCAATGGTGGTGTCGAAGCCGCGAACCGGTAATTGTCGAATGCTCGGTCTGGTCTTTGTGTGAAGCCCCGGTTCGATCCCTATGATTCCATGCTCAGCCAGTCATAGTTATATGTTTGCCTGAGTACTGGTGGGAATGGAGGTTGCTGTATTGGAAGTCTTTGAATGGCGGTAGTCCAGGAGGTGAGTTCGTGGATATCAAAATATTTGTTCTGCTGAGTGGGAATAGGGGCAGGTTGTTTCGGAATTGTATTCAGTACCTGAAAGGAAGGCGGTTTGGATACTGAAGAAGTTTCCACCCGCAGAAGCACAATTACTGCCTGTTTAACTTCTGTGCGTTGGGTCTCGAGACTAGAAGATTCTGCTTGCTCCTCCAAACACCAATTTCTACCGTTTCGGTTGGGGGCTTGGGGGAATAAGCTGCTCATATCTATAAGATCTCAATAACAAGTCCGCTCTCAGTCCAATGCAGCGAAGTTCCTTTTTTGGGGCCTTGTCAAAAGGGAGCGACTATGGCAGAATATACCGATTTCTTCCTCTTGTCTTCGATGGATTCAGGAGGAACCCCCAGATTCCGGAAGCTTTTGTTTTGTGTTTTTTCTACTTTGACCATTTCTTTCAATGAATATTCCAATTCATGTTGCAATGTTCTAGTACTTTATAGAATGTTGATATGCAGCTTCTGAACCGTTTGATTGAGTCAGTGTTGCCTAATCACGAGATATTGATCAAGTGGCCATGGACAAACCCAGTCGAGGAGGGCGTTTGTTTACATCTTGTTTCTAGGCAAATTTTGTGAGTCATTTGCTGCTTGGTAGTTTTCGCTGCCTTTTCTCTGTATTGCTTTGGATTTTATGCATATGTCATGTGATATTTCAGGAATGAATGGTCGTCATTCTCACAGTTTATCCCCCCTTTCATTAAAAATTTCAACAATTCCAAACCCGATATAGCAAGCCAGCATAACCCACCCCATCCAACGTTTTCCGCCAAGCATTACTATCGGAAACAAGCACACCGCACAACCCCACATAACGGCCAATTCCCAGCCCGTTATGCTGCCTTTCAAATCGTCTAAATCACCAGCAAGGAACAAGACACCAGTACAAAGGGTAGCGAGAAATATGTTTGAGCCAACGGTATTCGCTATCATTATTCCACCTTGCCGTCTTGAGCCAGAGAGGATGGCAATCATCTTTTCTGGGAGAGTTGTGGCTAATGAGAGAATTGTGATTCCCAGAAAACTGGTTGAGAGGTGGAATCCGCTGGCGAGGGATGTGAGTGAGTGTGAAAGGAGATAACCTGATAATGAGAGGGCGGTAAACCCGAAGAGAAGATGAATGATGTGGTAAAGCGTGGAATGTTTGGCTTTTGCTTTCGGGTGTGGTGTCCGCTCGTTTTCAGTTTCTTCGAAGGTGATATCTGATAAAGGGATTGAATCCCTAGTTTCGCCGGTCTCTAGGTTCTCTCGGGTTGAACTGCTAGAGTTAACCCAAGGGCCAACCTTGGGCAGGGCTAGAAGTCTCCTCTCCAAATTCTGTGAGGTTGTAACCACTCTTTCATAATCCCGGTCAAGCGAACTCTCTTCGTCACTGTCGCTGTCACTATCTGAATTTGTGTCTGAACCTGAATCGTTTTCAGGTGCAGTAACAAGCCCCATGTAGATTGCCCATCCCACAAAGCCAACATGAACTCCAAAAATGAGCACTAAACCTATCCCAACCAGTCTCTCAATTTTATCCAGGCAGTTCACAAGCACAACAAACAAACTTGTAAGTGCCAGTAACAAGGAGCAGTAAATTTTCGACGAACGATCGAAAATGATTAGTTTGGGAGAACATATCAAGCCTAAGCTAAATGCTCCCAGAATATTCGAGATTGAGGAGCCGACGATGTTTCCCAGTGCTAGACTAGATTGGGATTGTGAGACGGACGCTACTATGACGATGAGCTGTGTTGCGGTTAGTGTTTGTCTGATAAGGGGCATTGGGTATTCACCTCCTCCCATTCTGCTCCAGCCGTTAGGAGAGCGATGAGTGTAGCGGGGATTTTGAGACGAGTTGCAACCTTGGCGGTGTGGTCGACGAATTTGTCTGCTCCGAACTCGAGGACGAATAGGCCGGCTAAGAAGGCTGATATATTGAAGATTGCTTTGTCAAAGTCTGTCATCTTGAGTTGGATATACGGAAAGGTGTTGAGATCCTGGAAAGCCTGACGGAAACATAACAAGACAACTCCAGAAGTGACAGCTCACCGCACCACCCCACTCCTTCCTGGGCTTGCCGAAGAGAAATTTTGACTAAAAATTCTAAAAATTAAAGAGGAAGGAACGAGGGAAGTTTGAACTTTGTCGTGGAAAAAGCCGGTTGGCGTTGCATTAAAGGGTGCATGCATACTAGCGCGGTAGTACCTATCGACCAACCTGGCTCCTAAGATCAGATGGGCAACACACCTTTGTTACACCTTTTCTGGGACTTTGGAGGGCAATTTCCCAGTTGATGTGAAGAACCAAAGGCAACGTGTCCACATCCGGCGAGATAACCCATACCTAGCAAAGGTGAAGGACTGGTTTACAGAGGCGTCGAGTTGAATGGGCGGTTTTCTGGGAAATAGATAAAGCAGCCTTGAACTAACAGTAGATCTGTTTTGAAGTAACAACCTCCAATTAAACCAGAGGATGCGGTGGCTGCGATTTTACAGAGAGAATGTTTGTATATTTCGCCCACAACAGCAGAGTCCTGCTGCTAGTCGTGTGGAGAGTCCTGAATATTACACAACCAGTTAATCCAAATAAATCGCACCCCGAATTCGCGAGTAAAGAGAATAGCATCTCTGGATGTGGCGGGGAGTTAGTTGGTTGGTCTCTATTTCCTGGCACCTCGAGGCCACATTTGACAGGAGTGAGCATTTAACTCCAGAATTCTCTCGCCAGCAATAGCTCAATGGCTCAATGTCATGTATGGTGATTTCAATGGTTCTGGACTCGACAGGTGCAACCTTAGTATCGGGATTTGGGAAGTGCCAACATCCAACGATCGAGTGACTTCAAAGTGGAATTGAGCTTTCGGCCTTTGGGGTGAAAGTCTACATGGTTCTTAATCTAGTTATGGGCAGTTTGTAGTGATTTGTCACTGTTGGTATTAGGTGGCATTCTTGGTCTCTGCGATAAATCCTCCCCTGAGCCTCGTCAGCTATTTTCTCATAATCGGAATCTTCAACTCGCCATGATGACTTACCTGGAACAGGAACAATATAAATATTTACCAGAAAACTCCAAGGCCAGACTCCTTTATACAGGTGTTCATCTGCGTTACGTGTGTAGGTATAAAAAGCAAAATAGTCGCCAACTGAACAGTTCCACATCAGTGATACTTCGTCGAGGTGTCTGTCCGGGGCACGAGGTTTGGCCTTTTCTGCATCCAGCAAATCGAAGGAATATCCAGCGAGTAAGCTACATAAGTGGCAACCTTTCTCGGCCAACTTGAGCAGAGCCTTTCCGCCTGTGTGATGGTCGGTCATCTAATCTGGCGGGGTTGGTGATGCAAGCCTTCTACACTCATGGCATAACCTCGTGCTGACGTCCATACTGGATGCTAACTCATATGAGACAGTGCGGTGATGACGTTGAAAATAGGAATACTGGACAAGGCACCAAATCTGCCCCTTTGGTCACAGGTTCGGTAAATCCCAACCAATCATTTTAAAATGGCTTGTTTACTATTTGTAGACCGCAAGATCCAAGAAACGAGATTGGATGTTTTAACACACCAAATCAATATTGCAAATTGTTTCAATTGTTTAGAATGATTGATTCAAGTTAAAATAACTAAAGCAGTTTGAACAAGGAGCAATGCAGGTGCAAACCTAGGTGGTGAAACTCCTTTCCTCTAACTCTGGACACTCACAAACCACCAGAACTACTTGAGCCCAAGGTATTGTTTCATGGAAGAATGATCCAAGAGCAATGAGAGGTGGCCTATACTCCTTTCTGGGTGAATAACCTGCACGCTTTCTGTCACATCTCATCAACATAGACTGTGGTTCCATTTTGAGAGCTAGGTTGCAATTGCCTGTGATTTCCAGTGCAAGTGCTGCTCCCTGCCTATCGCAGCAACCGAGAAAAGAATATGACTGAAATCTCATCCTGAAATTTCATGATCAACGAACACCCTCCATCTCATATGTCACTCCGCCCTTTTGTTGTCCCTCTACTCCTTACCGCCAATTCCCAGCCCTAGTAGAGTAAGCAAAGACACATTCAAAAAAACTATAATCCCCCAAATAATGAATGCCCCAACAGCAGTCCCCCAGTTATTGGCCAAACTCACTGTCCCTTCTTCCCTGGTCTCCAATCCTCTCCCGGCCTCATAACTCATAACTCCATCCACAGCTCCCACCGGCTCTCTTCCATCATCGACATTAACCCTCATATACCGATGACAACTCGTATACCAGATCAACGGAAACGTAAGAAAAATCAACGCCACACTCAAAACGACATTACAAGCATTCAACGCCGCAGTAAGGGCTTCCTGTTCCGTAGCAGCAGAAATAATCAGAGCAGGAATACAAGCAATACATCTCGTCAGAAGCCTTCTCCAAAAGGGATGAATCCGCCAATTCATCGCCCCCTCGCAGACGAGTTGTCCCGCCATTGTTGCCACAATCCCGGAACTTAAGCCGGAAAATAAAAGTGAAAGGGCGAAGATGGTACCGCTTGCTTTGCCGATTGTCGTAACAAATAAATCATACATTCCTTGGAGCGTGGCTTCCGTGGAGTTGGGGTAGAAACGGGAAGCTGCTACGATGAGGATTGCGGCGTTTACGAATATTGTTACGACGAAGAGTGTAATGAATAGTTCGGCTATACTCCAGGACATGCAGGAGGCGATTGCGGAGAGAGTTGGTCGGTAAAGGGTGATTGCGAATTTGGAATTCTGGGAGGGTACGGCAGAGTGGTAGGTTGAGTGTGAGCGGTCGAAGTCTTGCATTCGGGCTTGGACGAGACCGGATCCGAGGTAGAGGGCATGTGGCATTAAAGTTCCTCCTAGGATGGCGCAGGATTGGTAGAGGCTTTTGGATCTTATGAGAAATATGTTTGGTAGAAGGTGTGTGTAAACTTACCCTTGGGAAATAAAGATATCTTTTGATGGGAGGAAACCCTTAAAAACCCGCCCTGTAGGCACAGTGATGAGAGAAAGTTCGATGCAGAAGCTCACGAAAACACCTATGATAAATACGCCAACGAATAGTTCGAACAGTCGAATATCTCTTAGCGAACCATCCGGCTTGTAAAAGAATAGAATAAACAAAGTATCCGCTACTGCCAAAGTACATCCACCAACGAGTGGTATTTTCGGAATCAGCAAGTTGATTGCAATTGCTGTCCCAATCACCTAGAGATGTTCCTCAATATCGTGTAGACTCTCAAGTTTGTAAGGGCTACTCACCTGTCCAATATCAGTGCAAATAATCGCAGCTTCAGCGATAAAATACAGAACCAAATTAAGCCACGGAGGTAAATAAGCTCGATTCATCTGCGCCAAATCCAATCCAGTGACACATCCCAGCTTTGTCGCTAAAGCCTATCGAACCAGTTAGCCATGGCTCCATACTCCCTTTGCTTGGAAGGTTGTACTTGAAGATAGATCGCAATCAAATTAGACAAAAGTATCATCACCAGCAATTTAAACTCAAACTGGGCACCTGACGTTAATGCGGTTTGGAAATTATCCGGATCCACGTATGCCACGCTTATAATTGTTCCTGGACCGAGAAATTTGCCAAATTTGAGGAGCAAATCCCAGAGCCTCTTTCCACTTTTGATGACTGGGAGATAAGTAGAGGAATGTTGATGTGCTGATGACGCGGTAGTTCCCACATCGGTACTTTTGGGGTCATGATTCGCGAGGCTGTTTGCCTTCTCCAGGGTGGTTTCAAGTGGTTCCTTGCCTCTGGACTTGCAACGGGCAAAAAAGTCGACAGAATCCTGAATAGCAGCCATAATGTCACCCTAAGTACTAAAAAATGGAAGCCACTCAAAAGACTGCAAATATCTTCAACTGTGAAACAACAAGACAGAATGGGTTTGAACCACTTAATAACAAACTATAAAGATAAACACCAAAAAGGAAAGCCCATCCCGTCGTGACACCCAACAGCCAACAACCCAACCAGTCCTTGCCAAACGAATTTCAAATTGATTGCTGGCTGCTTTGCCATCACTTGACCAAGCTCGCAAGCCTAGATGCCTATGTCGTGAAACTCATAAACTGCAACAGTGAACGAAAAGGGGGATCCCTTCTCTCCTCGTGATTGGTAGTTACCAAAAGCCAAGTCCCACTCAGTTCGGAATCACCTCCCGACAAATGGTAAACTTCTCACCAACCAGAACGCTAGTTATCCCCAAGTCAAATCCCTCCCATATGCAAAGCTGCGGATGTAGGGATGGAAAGACAACCCAAGAGTTCTGATCATTCTTCTACACTATGAAATATTCTTTTGTCTTTACGCGCCCCCCTCCCCCCTCCCCAAAGATTACAGAACAGGACAATGAAAGATGGCATTCGAAAAGATCAGAGGATTGACAACTCTGTCCCCTCGCTCTCTAGGGGTTTTTTAAATCTTTAGTGAGGTTGCTCTGAGGCTCTCAATTCTCCTATGGGGTGAGGAGCCGAGGAGCTCCAGACCGGACGTCGAGTCCCGCAACCAACCTTGCCAGTAGTGACGATGCGGATAAACTCGCTATGAGATAGAGTGTCTGTCTTCTCCATTGTCCTAAAGAAAACAATCAATAAATATAACTCATATCTCAACCCCACCACACTTATTCGTTAATGGAACTTACCGCAACTCTCGGAATGGATGCGCTTAAAATGACAGACAAAAGGATGAAACAACATTCCCTCAAGTTAACACAACCGTCTCAACATGCCAGAGTCCCATTAATCATACAAGAAAGAAATCCCTGTTTCAACCCATCATCTTATCATGGCTTACAAAAGAAAGAAAAAAAGATAAGCTACACGTGTGACACGTTTCCTGGTATACCCCCCTCCCCCCCCTTCCCAAAAAAACCAATATTCCAATTCCCGGTGGAATATTTCCAAACGTGAATATCGTCCGAGGAGAAAAACCCGAAATGATTCCATTAAATAGCCCCATGCAGGTAACCACAAAATTATCGCGCCAGCTTCGCCAATTATCCAAGCACCCTGCAGAAAGAAAGGGAAAAAGCACCTAGTCATCGAGATATCAACAAAAAGACCCTTCTACAATGCAAATGCGCCTTTCGCAAACCCATGTTTTTGATCTCTCATTGATACAAAATAAATTCGAAAAAGACCTCCCAAATGATGACGGGGGCCAAAATTATCTCGCTTTTGAAGTGGTATCGAGACTTCGTTCTTTCAAATCAGTCCGTTCGTTTTATTGTAGTCGTTTTCTCTTTCGGTCTTCTTCTCTCAGATCCTCTTCGTGCTCTTCGTCGCGTTCTGCTGTTTCCGCGGGATTAAGTATGTGAGCCATACTACCTCTGCGAGTAGGTGGCCCTGAACTGTCTTTTAGCAACCCTGTTGGTGTTTTGTCTCGAGACGCTCCCCATGACCAAGAATTCAGATATTCAGCCGTGCTTCCTCCATTGGAAAAAGGGGGTGTCGTTGGCCGGGATATATCAGCCCGACTCTGCGAGGAAGCGTTTGTAAGGGAATATGAACTGAAGCTATCTCGAATACGTTGATCCTCATTCATAGCAGTTGGAGTCCTTTTTGGTGACGAAGGCCATTGAGATGAGGATTGTCCCGACGCAAATGGGGAAGTATTGGCCTGCCAACCAGGTACATTGCGAATGTCGGCCGATGTGTGACGACGGGCCAAATTTCCAGGCGGTGACGTAGTGACGGCGAGAGGATGTGGTGGTGGAGGCGGAGGTGGAACTTGAGGTCTAAGTGAGCTTGGAGAAGACTGAGCCGTACTCGCTGACATGGAACCATATCGGCGTGGAGGATTGATAGCTAGCTGTGAGGAGAATGGAGGCTTGTAAAAATTTTGACGTGGAGGAACGCCCAAATTGGGAGGCCCCCGACGAGGGTCATCTTGGGGTATCTGCCGCGGAGAGACAGGCGCGTTGTCTAGTGAGAGGTTCGAGAAATATGGACGGCTCCCGGAGAACGGTGGCTCAGGGGGTTCCTCCATTGATCTAATGATATCGGCTTGCCGCTGAATCTCAGCCTGCATATTTATAACTGCAAGAAAATTAGCGAAGGAAAAAAGCTTAGGCTTGTTATGCTTACCATCTCTGTGAAGAGGGGTATCCGGGTTTGGGACTAGTGATAGAACAGCACGGGACATGTCATGATTCAACTAGAAATCATTAGTGGATTGATAAAGCTCCAAGGGTATTTTGTGGCGTACCTGAAGCGAACGGGACAGTGCGTCCATCACGATCTGGTGTCTGACATGTAAAAATTGCGAGTTATCCTCACTTCTCTGTATGCGAGAATGCATGTCGTAGAGCGTGTGTTCGAGATTTGTGAGTCTTGACTCGGTCGAATCTTGCATAGAGTGTATTGGTTCTGCGGGGTTTCCCGGTGGAGGAAGTGGGGGTTTTGGGGCAGAATAGGAATCACGATGGACCAAAGCGTGGCGTGAAGCCCGACGTTTGATTTCACGCAAACCAACTAGATCCCCTCTTTTGAAGTTGCCATTTCCGTGTTTGAATTCCCATAGAGGTGATTCGGGAGAGCCGGTGTGGAAAACATCGCTCACTAAATGAAAGGGTCAGATATATGAAATACTTGTAGTGGCTACGTGTTGTATATACCTTTGTGAAATCCATACATGTTCAGCTGTCGCACGAAAGAGGAAATGTTTGTGTGCTTGAAATATTGCCTGTGTAATACATGAGTGAAACTCTAAAACCGCGGCCGGATCTTGACTTACGATAAAACTTTAGAAAAATCATTGGAAGGCGACATGACAAAACTCTCGGCCGAATTCGACCATGATATCAGATGCTGTATGTTCTGGTCCTCTAACATGCTGCGGATTGGTCAATGACAGCTCTGATAGAATTACCCGACCAAAACTCACTTGTATAGTTTGTGAATGAAGGCCGTCTGCACGACTTTTGGCTGCTGAGCACCTGCCGCCGCCGCCGCCGCTGCATTTGGGCCTGCCAGACTGCCGGAACTTGGCTGGTCGCCCATGCCCATGTGCTGCGGCTCCTGGAGGCCGTTTGTATCATTGTCAGGACTCGTTCGTGCTGGAGGGGCCATCATGGCCGACGAAGGGGGAGTGACTTCCATAGGATCTCCCGGCGAAGGAGCAGAAGTCTGCAGGAGGGGGGTGTGAATAATTGGGATGGTTCGAGGGTCGCGATGTGCTGCGCTGGCTTCGGTCATGAAGGGGCCTCGCTGCACTCTCTCGTCGGTGATATTCATAGTTGGCGTCACCTGGAATTCATGGTCAATTCTTGTTCGTCGCAATCGCAATCGGGGGAGATATTCTCTGGCTGCTGCTGGAGCATCTGGTTCTGGTATGGTGGAGGGCAGAGCGAAGCAGAGGGGGGATGTCACTGAGTCGGACGAACGCACCTCATGGCAGCTCGTGGGCAGTCTCGAGTGATGATGTCTGTCTGGAGCGAGGGAAGCTCTGTAGCAACGGGCAAAAGCTCTTTCTTTGTTCTTGTGCTACTACTGATCTGCAGCTATCCGCGACCGTGGCCGACCAGGGTGACTTTTGAGCCGTGCTGCCACTCAGCCTCGCTGCACGAAGCGATCTGCTTGGGAGTGGGATTGGATTGGGCAATTGGCAGCGATGGAGTGCGATGACGATGCGACCAGCAGTATCACTGCGCGTGGAATTGAGGGTGGAAGAAGGGCGACCGGCGACCCAAGAGCTGGAGAGTTGGAGAGCTGGGGAGCTGGGGAGCAATGGGTGGGAGGGAAGAGAACCTGGAAAGGTGCGCGGATGCGCTTTGGTGTTGTCCTGTGAGTAGGTAAGTCGGTGGTGGGTAGATGAAGGTGTAGGGTAGTTACTCCTGTAGGTACTAGGAACGGAAGCTAAGCGGGAACAACACAGGGTAGGTCGGGAGTAGGAGTACTAGGTTTCCAGCGTAGGTACTGTACTGTAGCAGCGAGGAAGGGAAGGAAAAGTTGGGACTGGATGCTGGTCCAAGTGTGCCTGTACCTGTGCCTGTGTGCCTGTGTGTGTCTACTATCTATTCGTTCCAGGTTGGTAGGAGTATTTTCTGGACCAGGGCAAAGACTAGACCAAAGAAGACTAGACCCATTTGCAATGGAAAACCTGGAATTGGAAGTCTTTCAAAACTCGACCGACGGGGCGTGCGTGCGAGTAATATTAAACCTTGGAAAAAGGGGCAGCTAGCAAAACGTGCCGGGCAGTGGACGGCAGCTGGGTTAACCAGGCAGGATTGCTTCTGTGATCAAGGCTCCCTCTCTCTTCTCATCTCTCTCTTGCACATCATTCATCATTCTCAGCGTGCTTTGGACCTTTTGGATCGTCTACCTGGCTGTAATTGGCGATGCCAGTGGTCGCGATACTTGAGCTGAACCTCTAATCGATATCGATAGCCAGGGGTTGAGAGGACGAGGGGAGGCCAGCGCACCCACCTCACCCACGCAACATCTTCTGGGGATTTGGGGGTCTTGGTCTTGGTTGGGGCACCAGGGGGATAGATACTGAGTACTGTACTGTACTGTACTGTACAATACTGGGGGCCGCTTGGGGCAGAAAGGGGGCACAGAGGGGGCCATAAGCGGTGCCACTAAGACGAGGGATTGGCTCCGTCGACGACCGTTGAGCACTTTCATCGATGATTGGTACGAATTCGGTATTTTTGGTATATTTGAACCTTAGCCATGGCAGAATTTCGTATTTCGCCCCCAGAGACACTTCGACAGCTTCCATTGTCAACTTGACAAGTTCAGCTGCAATCACCCTCAGCTCTTCCAGGTTATCCAAACTGAGCTCCCACAGATCGTATCCATCCATCCATATCGATATCAACTCCTGACCCCCAACCCAATACTCGAGCCCAGTACAGTACAGTACTGCACTGCTGCATCCCGGAAATAGCTTCCAGGCGCACACTTCCATGTGGACAGCCGACGCCGATGAGGCAAGACTGAAATGCATGGAAAATGCAACAGGTATCGACTTCCAGAAGGACGAGGACCGAGCCATCACTCACTTGAGCAGCACTCGGGGTTTTCCTCCTCCCTCTCTGCCCTTCTTTGTCAAGGCGGCCCTCTCCAGATTCCCAGAATTGACCAAACAGCAATGTATATTGTCCGTACCCTACCGTATTGATTTGATTTGATATATCCGCCGAATACGACCCGGTAGTAAAGGTTCATCCGGCGTGAAACGAGATGTTCAGACGCAGGGCGCATGGGAATCTGCAATTCGCAAACTGTCATCTGGTGGTGTACCAGTGATTAATGAGCAGCGGAGAGGCTCACTCACTGCATACTCGATTGGAAATGGCGAGATGGTCACCCGTCGTACATAGAATCGGGCGAGATCCCACCAGTATGGATGTCCCATCTGTCCTTCGTCCACCCATCTGCATCAAATAGATTTCTGTCCTTCCGGCTAGACTGGCCGAGTTTCAATCATCCACAGTACGGTGCGTGACGGACGAAAAAAATCGGCACTTGCCTCGGTATAAATTTACTGGCAAGAAGAAGAAAAAGTATGAAATGGGAGATGGTGTTTCAGCAAGAGACGGCATTTCCTCGTCAAGCATCCGAATGGCAGACGAACCATTTCCAAAATGTCCGTGGATGGATTTATAATTTTATGCCGTCATGAGGGATGCGTAGAAGATGCACAATATGCAGGCTGTGTTCCAGAGGGGTTCCAGAAGAGATCAACACGCGCCAGAAGGGAGAAAGAAGAAGTATCATTATTTCCTTCGTGCGGGCCATATGTATTTCGTGATCAGTAATTTTAGCGTTTACCACCCAGATTTACGCTCAGATCACGAAATACATATGGCCCGTACGAGACGAGGACTTTGCACAGAGAAGTTTGGAACTTGTAAGAGCTAAATTTAGAAAGCAACCCTGGGCTGAGGTGATTCGTTGCCTCGTTTGCAGCCTTAGGCGAGGGAGCTTGTGGCTGAGGTGGTGAAGTGTGGCTGTTTTTTTCACGAGGTCACGTTTGTTCGCGCCTGCCGGTTCATGTGCAGGTGCTCTCTGGTCCGAAGAAGAGAATAACTTCAATATCACAGTGAGTAGTTAGGCATCATTACTAGAGGAAGCCACCAACAGCGCCACAAGCAAGATGTCCTCTCTCGCTGAACGTCTAGACACACTCCGCAGAGAGGATGGCAAGCCAGATATTGAGGCCAGGCAGGTTGAGTAAGTAGACTCGCAACATCAGTTTTCATTCCAGAGAATCGGCTACGAGAAAGAACGAATTCCCTGGGATCACTCACATTACACATGGGCAGTCTAAATTCTACCAGGTTTTTATCTGCAATCGGAGGAGAAACTGTGCTGACGCAACGGCTCTCTAGGTTAGCCAGCTTGATTCGGAGCCTCTCCAGCAACGAGTTGCGTTTTCTAAAACATCATCTCAATCCCTATACCTTTCATTTGGATATCTGCGGGAGATTACCCTCAGAAGTTCTTCTCCAGATTTGTGCATACCTTGATCTCGAAGAGTTCCTGAAGGCACGATGTGTGTCACGCCAATGGTACAGAGTGTTTTCCCAGCCCAGGGTCCTTCAAAGTGTTGCCAGAGCCGCCTCATTGTTCGCTCCAAAGACACTCAGTAACGCACCAGATCAAGTGCCACAGAATCGTTTACCTCCCTCGATATCGGAATGGCTGCTACAAGCTGCATCGAAAAGAATACGGAGACTTCATGGGCAATATACATCGGTTGCCGCACGGGAGTGCATCAAACCCGAAGATGATAATAATGCAGGTGGGGTCCTAAGCCAAGCCGCAAAACAATACTGCCGGGGGAAGGTTGCTTACCACCTAAGTGATAGAATCATTGCAGTAACAGATCTTCGCACAGATGTTACTATAACTGTGATGGATGAGAACAGGGTTGTACTTGACCGATGGCATTTATCCGAACGGTTTGTCGTTGCCATTACCAAGAACCCGTGAGTTCACCCCTTCCTCGTCTAAACTATGCTGAAGATCCATTAGTCACTCCATAATTGCCTTTCCCTTGGATCTCAAGCATGGCGGCAGCGAGCCCAAAAGTGTCCGGCTTCCTTCCATGGTTCGAGACTTCTTCCAGTATGAGGATTATGTTGGTGTGATAACAAGGGCAAATGAGGTTCTGATCTGGGAAATTGGCGGGATTCTTCGCTCTTTGGATATCTCCATTCCTAGCCGCCTTGCACTCTTCAAGCTCAGACCGGTTGGCATAACTTTTCACCCGGATAATGAGCGCAACGTTTTCGTTATGTTCACAGGAGACAACACAGAAGTAACTGACGATCAC
This sequence comes from Hymenoscyphus scutula, assembly GCA_001399465.1. Lineage (NCBI taxonomy): Eukaryota > Fungi > Ascomycota > Leotiomycetes > Helotiales > Helotiaceae > Hymenoscyphus > Hymenoscyphus scutula. The sequence continues at coordinate 8,655 of LKTO01000139.1, read as the reverse complement.
CCTCTTTCGGACCCTATCGCCGAAATCCTTGTTCAGGAACACCAGCTTCTAGGCCAAAAACCCGTTATTTTCCATGAATTGGACCTCTTCCGTAGCGTCAAAGTCGATCCCGATAAAGACTACCCCAACAGAGAATTCATTTCACTTGAGGACAATTCTATTGGCATCGGAATCATGGATATGGTGTATATTGATGAAGACGATGAAGACGGGGAGCACTACGGCAGGGTTCCTCCAGCGCTGCCCAAACAGCACCCATGCTGCCATAATGCCCTTTCGAAGAAGGCTATACGTCCACATCCATCATTTGGTTGTTCCATCGAAAACTCTCAGCAAAGAGATGTGAAATCTTTTGTTGTTGTCAAGTTCGATACCCGCCTCAAGGAGTTCAGCACCCAATGCTTTCACCTCCCAAACGTTCCGGGTGAGATTCCAACGTTTGCAGAAACCAATTTTTGTGGTCACACCCTCTTTTGGCGGAACCAAGTGGTGTTTTCCTATCCTCGTTCGGAGCATGACACATTCACACATGCCATCATAGGAGTCAATGATTGCAGTCAACCCACCAGCGACCAAACTTCGCCGCCGAATTTCTACGGTAACGGGCGGCCGCGATCTAACAACTCTTGGACCCCATTTACCTGGCTGTGGTATAGAAGTAAAAGTTTAGTACACCAGTGGACCAGCACGCCTAGGAGAGGACAGAGGATGTTAGTTTCGAATTTCCGGGGTGACGATGAATTCATGGTCTGGTTCCTACCCTATGGCTATTTTGTTTGGTATTTTGGCGAAGATCCACCAACCTCAAATACTTCTTTGCTCGAGACACCATTTCCTCCTATCAAAATGGAGAGGATCATTTACAATGAAGCAGTTCCAGAGTCAGATGATGATGAGGTTCCAATTGGGGAGTTAACCAAACCACTCCTCTTCCATTCGACAAAGTGGCGTTAATCACTTAATCAGGATCGTATAATGTGGATTACATGAATATACTTTTGTCGCGCGTTTGTCATTTGTTTGTTTACCTTGCACTTTTTAGAAGTGTATCACGCAATGGTTTGTCTTTTTAATCGGCTTTAGAGGACGAGCTCCTACAAAGGCCGACCCCAACGCCGAAAGATGGGTATAAAATGTCAGCTTAGCTGCCTTCGCGGACATCTAAATAAAAGTCATCGGTTGATTTCTTATAATGGATCGTAAAGCCGACCAATTATTCCCGAAATTATCGGAGAATGGCAATATCCAGCCATTGGCGGGGAAGTTCACTCATGACGTGGAGCATTTTAGGTGGGGGAAAGGAGCTGAGGAATGGGCGGGGTATTTAAGAGTTATCATGGCTTCTTCTCTCGTTTAGGAAAATAACAATTGATTCTCTTCGATACTTTTCATATTCGGGAGAAAAGATAATCCAACCAGAAACTACGTTGACATACAAATTCGCAAGCATGAAGGTATTTCTTAGTGGTAGGTTCAAGTTCCTAAATTACCCCGCATCTCACTCTACACGCACATATCGTTACACAGCTTCGTACTCATTCAAACTTCCAATTAGCAAACTTTGATTTTAGGTGCTGATCGTTTCTTTCAGGAGGGTCCGGTTTTATCGCCGCCCATATCCTCGACATCCTCCTCGAACAGGGTCACGAAGTCATCACCTCCGTCCGATCTCAATCCAAAGCAGATAAGATAAAGGCTGCCCACCCAAACACCCCCTCCTCGAAGCTAGATTTCCGAATCGTAGAGGACATTGCAGTCCCCAACGCATTCGATGAAGCCCTCCAAATCGACGGCCTCGAGGCAGTCATCCACACGGCCAGTCCCTTCCACTTCAACATCACAGATACCCAGAAGGATCTCCTCGACCCGGCAATCCTAGGCACGACAGGCATCCTCTCTGCGATTAAGAAATATGCCCCTTCTGTAAAGAAGGTCGTTATTACCTCTTCCTTTGCCTCGATCGTTGATGCCTCCATTGGAAACGAGGCCCCGCAGAAAACATATTCTGAGAAGGACTGGAATCCAGTTACGGGGGCGGAGGCTTTACAAAATCCTTCCAATGGATATCGTGCTAGTAAAACGTTTGCGGAGCGTGCGGCTTGGGAGTTCCTTGAGAAGGAGAAGCCAAACTTTACGATTAGCACTATTTGTCCGCCTTTGGTTATTGGACCGGTGGTGCATTATTTGAACTCGTTGGATGCAGTTAATACTTCGAACCAGAGGACGAGGAACTTTATCACGGGAGAGTGGAAGAAGGAGATTCCTGATACTGGGACTTTTGTAGGTTCTCTTCCTGTTTACCCTGCGATTCATTGCTTTTATTAGTTGTATTCTTGTAACTAACACCAAATAGATCTGGGTGGACGTCCGCGACCTTGCACTTTGCCACGTCCTAGCTCTCACCAAGGAAAAAACTGCCAACCAGCGATTCTTCGTTGTCGAGGGGTACTTCAGCAACCGCGACATTTGCGAGATCATCCGAAAGAACTTCCCCGAACTGGTAGACAAATTGCCCGGCAAGGAAGTGAAGGGTGGTGACTATCCAGCCGGAGGCCCTAGTGCGCTTTATAAGTTTGATAACTCCAAGGTCAAGGACATTTTGGGTGTTAAGTTTAGGGAGTTGGAGGGGAGCATTGTGGATTTAGTGAAGAGTTTGAAGAATGTTGGTGCCTAGATGGATGGTTCGCGAATTTCAGACTTGAACTCCATGCCTGTTCGTTGTTCTAAATATTTGGGACAATTAGAAGCCATTGCTTAAAAGATCTAGGTTGATATTTTAGATTATTCCAGATATTCAAGGCAATTACTCTGAAATGGCTGAAACAGCTAGAGCAACGACAAAATAGGCAGGTAAGATTTACTACCGGGGATGAAAAATTCGTGTGTGGGGAAGGGATACAAAGTCATTATTAGAGGTTGGATTGAAGTTGTGCTGTTTATCTTCAATTGTTAAATCTCGTTCTCCCTCTTCACTCTACTTTTCCTGTTTGTTTATTGCTATACTCACTCTGCATTTTCAACCCATGCCCTGTGATTTTATAAACTTTCCATTGAGATACTCGGGCGAAGATTAGATGAATACTGAGTTACTCGGTGGTAGTTCCCTTAGATTCCAGATTTCGTGCACCCCTTTTGCCGTATCTTATTCCCTCGAGTTTCCGTTCAAATTTCAAAGGGCCATTCGCCTGGTAACTGCAACCTCAATTCCAATTCGAGCTTGGTCTTCTCCTGGAGTTTGCACTTGTTCCATCCGTGAATCTGTGTTCAGGTTTATAACAAGGCCCATCGGAATTGTTCTTTTAATCTTCGAGCGGGGAACCATGTCCAATCTTCTCGAGCCTTGTAGGAACTAGGTTTATTTTAAATTCAGCCGCATAATTTTGCAGTTAATGGAATGGTTGACTTTCTTCCTTGGGAACTTGCACAACCTGTAAATACCGGTAGTTTGTCGAGTTTTCCATCGGAGTCACCCGCATTATTCATATCTATCCATTCACCACCTCAAGCATGCACCACGCATTTTTAACTACTCGGACTCCGACCCGAATTGGCAGGTCTTGCTTCTTGGCATCGTACCTGCACACACCCGCCCTTCACCTTATCTTCATGTACCTGCCAAATGCATGGTTGCCTCCCCGCAAGAGCTTGCCTGAATGCCGAGCCGTCGATTTCCGGCATTCACCCAACCCATTCCCACCCATTCACACCTATTCATCAGCTTCCCCAAGCTTCCCAAGCTTCCCAAAGCAGAAGGTCAGTGGAAGGTCAAGATGCGTGACCGAATTGGCCACTTCCTACGAATTGCAATCTGCAGAGATAGGTATGTGAGAGTGATGGTGTCATAGCCAGTGCGGCTAAAGGAGGTGAATGAATGCTCCTCATTCCTCATTCGACTGAGTTAATGGTATATACATATATATATATCTATATATATGGCTTCGGCGGTTCGCTGGTGGATGGGTTTCCACCGAGTACCAGGTACACATATCCGCATCAGTCTCAATCGGTATCAATCGCAGTCATGAAGTTCACCTCTCTCTGCTGTCTCGCAATTGCGCCTCTGGTGTCCCTGGCTTGTCTCCTCCCGGAAGAACGAGCAGGACTTCCCCGAATTCCCAACCGTCGTCGTCAATCCAATGGCCTTGCCATTGGAACTGGTGACCGTTACAGTGGTGGAACCATTGCTCCACGAGGAGTCGGAACCCAAACCGTAACGCTGACCTCGATCCTCAACGTCAAAGAAATCGCCAGCGGTTTGAAGGGTCTTGCTGCCGTTTACGGAATTCCAACATTCACGACCCCTTATAAAACCTTCAATGGTGCATCTATCTCGGGAGGCTTGGTGGGAGGCAATGGAACGGCATGCCCGAACTCTTACCGCGTCTACTTGAATGCCATGATCCACGCCCGTGAACGAGGAGGTTCCGACGGGCTGTTGTTCTTCATTGGAGATCTTCTGTATGCGAACAAGAACGGAGTTGGCTTGACATACGGTTCCAAGTCTTACACCAATGCCCAGGTGAAGACTGCTCTGGCCACCGGAATCGTCTTCATCCCCCTCAGCAACCCCGACGGTGTTGCTTATGACCAATCCACCAACAGCTGCTGGCGGAAAAACCGAAACACCAAATCTGGGACCAGCGGAGCTTCCGTTGGCGTCGACTTGAACCGAAACTTTGACTTTGCTTGGGATCTTACCAAGTGGGCGTCAAGCGTTCGATCGGATGTTGCATCCACCAGTCCTTCTTCCGAGGTCTTCCATGGTAAGCACTCTCCTCTGTTGTCTTTTGCGAAGAATCGAACTAACGCAGTCCTCCCAGGAACCGCTGCCTTCTCTGAGCCCGAGACCCTGAGCATGAAATGGGTCATGGACACCTACAAGAAGGTGAGATGGTTCATTGATATGCACTCATACACCGGCGACGTTCTCTACAGTTGGGGAAGCGACACCAACCAAGGCACAACCCCGACCATGAACTTCTTGAACGCGGCATATAACAGCGTCCGAGGTATCGTAACCGATAAACCAGGGACAAACGGTGGATACGGAGAGTACACTCCAGCTGCCGAGAGCAGTGTTAACATTGCCGCTGCAAAGCGTATCGGTAGCGCCATGAGTTCTGCAGCAGGACGAACATACTCGGTGATCCCAGCAGCGGATCTTTACGCTACCTCTGGAGCTTCTGATGATTACTCTTACTCTCGTCATTTTGCGGACACCACTAAGAATCTCATTCACGGTTACACCGTTGAGTTTGGGTTCGGAAACTCCGCTTCTTCGTGCCCATTCTACCCAACCCAAGCCCAACACAACTCGAACCTGAAGGAGATTGGTGCCGGTTTCATGGAGTTGTTGATTGCAGGTACTGATCTTGGTCTTGGTGATGCGGTTGTTTGTTAGATATCAACAACGTAATAGGAGGGGGTTTACGCTTGAAGGCACCCCCTTTTTGTACATAGAAAATGATAATGATTCAAACTCATTCGTTTAATGTTCATGTCTCTTTTGATATTGCTTTCTTCTTTCTATTCATCCGATGTTGCTTCAGTACTCTACTGCGCCGTCAAGGTCGGGGGTGGGGATGACTGGGTCAGGGGGTGATGATGACCTCTGCTTTGTTTCCTTAATTAGTCGAAAAATTACGTTGATTATATAGAATTAAGCTGCCTCCATTAGCCTAGAAGATTGGGATAATCAAAAAACTGCAAGTACCTTATCTTCTAGTATGGTTAGTACTAGTACTTATATCTCTATCTCGTTTATCTTTTAATTAATTCGTTTACTCTTTATCTACCGGCTATATATTTACTAGTCTCCCTTTATTTAGTTTAAGACTAAATAGCGAATAGCTAGCTCTATCTTATTTATCTTAGAACTATATTAAGTAAATATAAATAAATATTTAAGACTAAGAATAAAGATTACTTAAAACTAACTCGACTCTTTTTAACTTACTTACTTATTATCTTTCTATTCTTATATAGATATATTCGGTTATATATATTTTAGTATCTATTATATTCTAAGAACGAGAATATTAAGCGAGATTTTTTAATATTTATATAGACTATTATATAACTATGTATCTCTAATATATATATAAGATTCTATATATATTTAATTTAGAATATAGAGGTTAAGAATAAAATTAAAATATTATAAATAAATTAAATTAGAAGATAATTATATAACTATATATCTATAGAGTATATATCTACTTTATAGTCTAAGTAGATATAAGTTAACTTAGAGTTAATATAAGGTTATATTATCTTTACTTTTAAGAAAGTCTGTTTTAGCTACTTTCTTATATAAATAACCTCTCTACTACTATCTAAAATAGTAGATATAGTAAAAGTAAAGATATTATCTTTCTATCTAATATATATAATTTAATAAGAAAATATAGAAAGATTAACTTTTATACTCTAGAATAGAATATTCTATTTATCTATATTTTTTAAGTCTATAAGTTTTCTTAAGATTCTAGAAGTATAGTATACTATTCTACTAGTAGTTACTCTAAATCTAAGATTATATAGATACTTAAAGAAGTTTATTAAACTAAAGAGATTATCTATTAATATATAGTAACTTCTAGCTAATCTAGAAAGTAGTTAAAGTAGCTTTACTACTATAGTTTATATCTTATTCTCTTCTTTTATATTAGATTCTTTATATCTTCTAGCTTATATAGAGTAAAGATATTAATAGAGCTATTATTTTTACTAGATATATAGAAATTATAAGTAATCTAAAAGCTCTTTTCTACTATTAACTAGACTTTTAAACTAGTAGATTATAGTTTAGAAGAAATAGTTAAAGATTATTTTATATATTCTTTAAAGTAAACTATTAATCTATTAACTATAATATATAAGTATAATAATATATATAGCTTATAGACCGCGTACGAATATACGACTACGCTAGGTATAAGTTAGATACTATAGAACTGTCTATACGAGGATTCTAAGCTAAAGAGAGAGAAGAAGAAAGGATAGAAGCCTAGAAGCTAGAAGCTCTTATATATAGAAGGTTGTACTAAGCTATAGCTAACCGAGCCGGGCTTAGAAAGCATAGTATTCGCTAGGTTCTAGCCAGGGGCTAACCTGAGATATAGTAGCGGTTAGAACTGTTATAATAAGTCTATAATCTATACTTCTAAATTAACCTTAAGAAACTAAGAATTTAAAGACTTAATATAATAAAACTTAAACTATCTAATAAAGGTATTATTTTAATAGATTAGTTACTATATAGAGAGGTTTATATTATAGAGTATTTACTTAGAGATAAACTTATTACTTATATAAAGTAGTTAAAGCTAAAAGGTATTAATAACTAAGTAAACTAAGTTAAGTATTAAGCTTCTATCTAATAGTAGATATACTAGTCTTATATAGAATCTTTATTCTTAGTTAGAGTCTCTTACTTAAAGAGAGTTCTAAGTATTAAAAACTCTATAGTCTCTAAGAACTCTATTATATAGAGACTTGTAACGATTCTTAAACTAACTAACTAAGGTAACTAAGTATCGCTAGAGTTTATTCTTATAAAGAGGTATAATCGCGGACTAGGTGTTTACTCGGAGGTAAACTCGTTACTTAACTATAAAGCTGTTAAGGTAGTAATAATAATATAATATTAAGTTAAGTATAAAGCTTCTATCTAATAGTAGACGTACTAGTCTTATATAGAACCTTTTCTACTTACGTTAATTAGTGTAATTACTCTGATTATCCTGATCTTACTTAGCGTTACTTAGTTAATTATTACTAATTAATAACAGTCACGTGATTTAATCTAGGTGAAATCCCTAGATCGCTTAGCTAGTCTAAGCGGTCCTCTATTACTATAAGAGTATATAATAGTACGTAACCTATTAGTACGCTGTCTAGTCTTCACTTATTATATATATATATAATTTATAATACTATTCTCTTCTTAGTCTAGTATATCTCTACGCTTAAGTATAACCTAAGAAATAACGATCAGAGGCTGTCGGCCTCTCTCTCTTTTAATATGTCCTCTAAGAAAACCTACGATCGGTAGTATAAGAGAAGGAGAGAGCTAAGACCGAGGCTACTACTACAGCTATAAATACTTCTCTAGACAATCGTATACTCTCTTATACTAACACTTTCTCTATCGACACTTCTCTAGGATTCGGTCTTAATTCTACTTTTTCAAGGCTTATCCTACTAACTACACGCTGTAGATAGACTTAGGTTTTAAGAATAGAACTCCTTAAGTTCTACTAAATACTAGCTAATATTCTCTTTTAGTTTCTAAGTATTCTCTAAATATAGATAATCTAACTATTTAATTAAATACTTAATCTTATCTCTAATAAGTCTATAGTTAAGAATCTTCTTAACTTTATACTTAGTATTTAGGTTAACTAGCTAGATTTCTATAAGTAGAGCTAGTAGTACTTCTAGTAGTACTAGTTTAAGAAGTAAGATATAGAATACTAGAAAGATATTTATTATTTTTAGTAGAGCTAGTTTATAATTTAAAGGTCCTTTTACTTACTTAATTTTAAATAGTCTAATATATATATAGTCTAGTTTTCTACTTAGTCTCTTTATATTAATATTTTTTTACTATAAGTAGACTTTATCTCTCTCTTTTAGTATTAGCTTCTAACT